>PVKA01023665.1:0-16507 GCA_004027165.1 Ctenomys sociabilis | reverse complement strand
CTTATTTCTGGACTTTGTATTCTGCTATTTCCTGTTATTATGCTAATATCATACCATTTTGATTAGTTTTATAATATAACTTGTTGCTCTTACTCAAGTTGCCACTCCAAATCTTTTATATGGTTCCATAGGAATGTTAGGATTCCTTCTTATTACTTCTATGAGAAATGCCATTGGAATTTTGATAGAGACTGCATTAAATCCATAGCTATTTTGGGTAGTATGGACATTTTGGCCACATTGAGTCTGTTGGGTAGTCTTTAAAGGCTTCATGTGGACTCAGCCTCCCCTCAAAGGAACTGTCTTCATGGCTAGCACCTTTCAGGTCAGAGCAGTTTGGCAGTTTTCTGGAGGAGAAGTAACAGTGGGATTTGTGGCCTGTGTGGCCCTCTCTGAGCAAAAAAGAGGGAAAATGAGCAGAGAGATGAGCAGGCCCATCCCTTGCTACCTGGCAAAGTGTCCACATGGTAGGAAGGCACCTGCTCTAATGTTAGTACTTGCAGAAAAGATTCCACCAAGGAAATTGCTAAATGGACCTGCTGGCCGCCAGATCATGTTTTAGTTATCTGAAGGCCCTGCATAGAATTTTTAAGACTTAGGAAAGAACAGAGGAGTTGTTCCTTGGTTTCTCTGTGGCTTCCACAATGTTTGAAAAGTCTACAGGAGCAAGAACAGAATGGAGAATGCGCAGTGGCCTAAGACACACTTCAGACATGGTCCTTCTTCTGCCAGGTCCCAATGGGCACAGAGTAGCTCTGGAAGTTCTCTCTGCCAGTGTGGCCAACACATCCCTGGTCTTCAGTCAGCATTTGCTCCCTCCCTGCTGGAGGCTGAGCACTGTGAGCTTTAGAGAGAGGGCTGCAAGACTAATCCATGGCTAAGGTTTTGATACTCCCCTTACCACAGGAGAACAGCTGTATCTCTAGGTGACCCAGAATCCTCCTGAATATTTCAACAAATTGTTCTATGGCAAACAAACCAAAGAGGTCCATTGGGAAGCCCCAACTCATGTAAAATATTCAGTTAAATGAGAGAAGAAAGTAATACTATCTTCTTTTAATAGACAAGGAATCTGCTGCTTACAGGTATGAAATGACTCCTCCAAGTCCACCTCACTCTGCTGTCTACTGGACACCTCTACCCACCCAACACCACTTCCTCACTTTTCTACAAAAATCATCTGCTCTCAGGCTCTGTCTTGTGTTTTCTTGATGGTCCAAGGAAAAGTAGAACACAAGCACTGAGAAGGAGACAACAAGAGTGGGTAGGGAAACATGGAACTCTCTTTGGCCCATCCTCCAGGCTGGCTGTCAGAGTGTCTCCTTCCTAAGCCTGACTCACACCTCTTACCAATAACATCACACAGTCACTTTCCACTCAGAGCTGCAAGTTAAAGTCCACGTTTCTTTGAGGCAAAGACCCATGTGGACGCCCATGTGCACTTTCCTGGCTGCAGGCCTTCCCCTTACTGTTCTCCAGGCCTGCAGCCTCTGCCTTTGGGCACCACCTCCCATACTCTTCCAGCCTTGGATCCGTCTCTTTCTGCAGACAGCCTTTACTCTACTGACAGGGGGCAAAGACTTATCTGACACTTCTGCCCTGGTGGGTTCCCAGTGTCCAGTTCACAGGACCTCTATAAATACTTGCTGAGTAAGTACACCAATGAAAAGAACTTTTCCTGGCCCAGGTATGTATCTATACTGAACTGAACTGTTCCCATACAGTGTTGAGTACAGAAAATAACAAGGCTTCTTCTCTCACAATCCCTAGTTTAGGGACAAAGCCACAATGGATTTAGGTGGGTGACACACCCCTCTAATCCCAATACTCTGGAGGCTGACTACAAGTTCAAGCCCAGACTTAGGCAACTTAGTGAATCAGTGAGGCCCTATTTCAAAATAAACAAATTTGGGCCAGTAATACAGCTCAGCAGACTAAGTACTTGCTTAGGAAAGCGCAGGGGCCAGGGTTCAAACCCTAGCCCTACATGCAGGGCCAGCCCCTCCCCTAGGCATGCTGAGCCAGGGATGGAATCCAGGCATAGTGGTGCATGCCTGTAATCCCAGTACTAGGGAGGCAGAAATCAGGAGGATCACTGAGTCTGGGCTGTATAGTGAGACCCTGTACAAAAATAAACAAATTTGAAAGGGCTAGGGATGCAGCTCATTGCAGAGGGCTTGGGTTCAATTCCCAGTCCAAAAAAAAAAAAAAAAAAACAGAAAAAAAACTGATCTAACAATCTCTTCAGAGAAAATAGCTTATCCCCAGGCTCTTTAGCATCCTTGTGACAATTCTTGCTATGGAAAAGACCAAGGTAGGTGTAGACCATCTGGGCATGTGCAGTTTTTGATTCTGATACCTTTAGCAGTTATATCCACAGGTGCTTGAGTGGGCAAAAAAAATTTAGGGACCCTATACTCCCAACTTGGCAATGTAAAAAAAAATTCCAGATTCACAGATAAATAGGAGTGTCTTAGGTGAAAAGCTAATTATCATGTTACCTTGTATTTACAATTACTAATTGATGTCATAAGCACTTAGCTTTATAAAACTATAAGAAATACGCTCAGGGCCATACTTCCAGGCAGCCATTCCCACTCAGTGAAATACAGTTTGCTTCTGAACAGAAGGGTCCAGCATCACACCCACTTAGCAGACTACCAGGCTGTGTGCATTTCTTTGGGCTGGGTTTCGATTCTGTTGACTTCTATGACACGCAATAAAATGAAAACTCCTCTAATGTGCCCTGGTCTTTGTGGAAATGGCTTTACAGTAAATACTTGGTAGAGAGAAAGCAGCCATCACACCCAAAGTTGCTAAGAACTCATGTGTATGATTGTACCTGCTCAAGCATAGGGCTGAAGAAATCCATTAAGCCAAGAGAGAGGAGCTGTCTTTCTGAGGCTATAAAGAAGCTGTCTGTAAATGGAATCATGACTATGAAATTGAGTATGATGTTATATAACTTCTTAAAAGAGCCATCCTGATTTCTCTTCATGGGACCAAACCTCCTTTCTAATTTCACTTGAGCCTTATGATTTTCTTTCTTCAAACAGAAAAAAAGGTTTTTAGGCAAAAATTACAATGCTATGGCAGAGTAGTATGAATAGCACCACTACCCACCTGGTTTAATTTCTTTTTTCTGCTTGCATCTCTTCAAATTTTCCACTCTTGACTCACCAATGTGGAAATTCTAAGGAACCCGAAGAAAAACAGAGTTTAGAGCCAGTCATACTCTGCATTGTAAAATGAAACAATCTTTTGGGAAAACAAGTTAACAATATCTGAGAACATATTAAGTACGCACATCCTCTGAGTCAACCCTATGTTCAAGAATTTATATCATGGATTATATTCACATAGGTGAAAGGATAGTCAGGGAAACATTATGCAGCCTCAAAAAATGGGGGGAATGATATAAACATCTATAACAGGCAATGAGTGGAATGGTGTGTCAGTGGAAGGAGACACTGTACAGCTGTTCCACAGAATGAAGATTTCATTGGGCTGGCACAGAAAAATGTATATACTTGTCACTAAAAAGTATACTGTAAGCTGGACACAGTGATGCCTGTCTGTAATATCAGCAGCCTAGAAGGTCAAGGCAGGAGGCTGTCAAGTTTAAATGAAGTCCCAGCAACTTAATGAGACCCTGTCTCAAAATAAAAAATGTAAAAGAGCTGGGGGTGTAACTTAGTGCAAAGACTCTGGGCTCATTCCTCAGTAGTGCCAGGAAAAAAGTGTATTATAAAATTGCATATATTATTGTTTTAATAAAAGTAGTCAGAGGGTTGTTTTTTTATTATAAAAAGGTACAGCATTTATAAAGTCATTCAGAATTTTAAAGGACCACATAGAAAAAGGAAAACAGCAAGTGAAAGAATGGTTATCTTTGAGACTCAAACCAGAAAAAGGAAAGAAAAGACTTTATACTTATTTATTTGTTTTGACTAAAAATTTTTAAAGAGGTATATGTAACTTTGATAACTATTAAACATATTGTCTATGTAAAACTTCACATCAAGTTAAATATCAACAGCAAAGGAAAAAGACATTTTCAAACAAAGACTGAGCAAGTTTACCACTCACAGACCCCAGGGATATTCTCCAAAAGAAAGAAAATTGGGCAGGACTCTGGGGATGTAATGCAGAAGTAGACTGCTTGCTTATTAGCACATACAAGGTCCTAGATTTAATTTCCAGTGTGGCCAAAACAAAGAAGCAAAAGAGAGGAGGAGGAGAAGGAGAGGGAATGGCGAGGGGGAGGGGAAGATTAAAAAAAACTATAGGAGGCTGAGGCAGGAGGATTGTTTTGAGTTCGAGAGGAGCCTGAGCTACAAAGTGAGCTTAAGGCCAGCCTGAACTGCATAGTGAGACCCTGTCTCAAAAAGACAAAAAAATAAAATAAAATAAAAAAATAAAAATGAAAAGTAGAAATAGAGTGTATATGTGCCTAATCAACTCATTCTTGTTTAGAAAAGACTAATTATCAAAGCTGAGGGTGTAGTTCAGTGGCAGAGCACTTAGCTGGTATGCACAAGGCCCTCGGTCTGAGGCCCAAAACCATAAAAAGAACAATTTACCACAAATGTCAGTCTTTCCCAAATTACCATGTAATTTTGATTAGATTTCCATAAAAATAACAATGTTTTTAAAGGAATAAATGAATATAATTATGCTTTAAAGTTCATATGGAATGATAAATATCCATGAAACTTGGCCAGAAATAGTCAAGACAATTATGAAAAACAGAGGATTTGTCTTCTGAAATGATAAAGACCTACTATAAAGACATTAAAATAAAAAGATATAGCACTAATATAAGAATAGAAAAAACATCTGTGGACTAGAAAAATCAGTTCAGAAATACATGTAAACTTACTTATGGAATTTTTTTGAGGAGAAGAATATATTTACTTAGGGAAAGAAGCTTCTATCTGAGAGAAGGACAGAAGGGGGACCCAAGTGGGTCACCCCTCTTACAAGATTTCAACGCAGAAGGGAAAACACAGCTTATGTGAGAAATAGTGCTAGTATAACTTGAACAAAATAGACCAATACCACTTACTATACAAACACAAATTCTGAAGGCCCCAAAGGTCTGGGCTAAATTAATTAAAACAATAAAAGCAGGAAATATTTTATAACTTTGAAGTAGAAAGGTTATAAATAATGGCAAGATACTACCTAAAGAAAAATAGAAAAGACATATTTTATAATGAAAATTATTTATTTTATAATACAATAAGTAAATGATACATTAGGAGCACTACTGAGTTACTAACACAAATATATAGACTTCTTATAACTGAGAAAAAAACAATTCATAAGTAAAACAGGAGGGGCTAAGGAGATGGCTCAGTGAAATAAGTGCTTCCCTGGCAAGGGCCTGAGTTCAATACCCAGATCCGCAAAAAAAAAGAAAAAAAAAAACAGGAGCATGGCTGGCCAGATAACTCAGCAGATTAAAGTGCCTGCTTAGGCAAAAGTAAGGACTGAGATTTGTTCCTCAGCATGCTGTGCTAGCCCTGCCTCTGGGGTACACAGAGATGGTGATTGAGACTGGGCATGGTGGTGTGCGCTTGTAATCCCAGCACTTGGGAGGCTGAAAACAGGAGGATCACTACAAGTCTGATCTACATAGTGAGACCCTGTGGACCCTATAGACCATGTACTAAATACATGAAAAAGGTGAAAGGTGAGGGGGCACGGATGGATGGAGGAAATTCAAAGAAGGGGAAAAATGAAGTGGCCAATTAATGTGAATCATTTCAATCTCACCAGTAGCAAATAATACATCAACTAAGCAACTATAAGACACCACTTTCTCCATCAACCTTGCCACAAAATAAAACAATAAAGGCAGAAAGGAGAGAGAGAATATCTAATATTGGTAAACTGCATCTGGAAGTGCTCATGTATTGTTATAGTGTAAATTACTACGTTTTTTAAAGAGTATTATTTATTACAATGCCAAGTACAAATACTCTTTGATTCAACAGTGCTATTTCTGAAATGTAATTTACAGAAACAGAAACACCAATAGAGTAGGACATGCATCTAAAGATACTTAACACAACAATACTTCTAGTGGAAAACAGGATCTTAGTCCATTTTCTGCTGCTGAGCAGCATTCCAGAGACCTGATAATTCATAAAGGAATGTGAGTCATTTGGCTCATGGCTCTGAAGGTCCAAGAACATGGCACCAGGACAGCATGGCTTCCGGTGAGGTCCTACCAATAGTGAACAGAAGGGAAGAAGATGAAGAGAGAAGAGAGGGAGGGGACAGAAGGGCTGCCCCACTTCCACAGCCTGCTACAGAGAGAGCTAACAAGTCCCACTAGAACCCAGTGTCTGGAGGAAAACGTTAACACTACTCAGAGGTCCACCTCCCAACACTGCTATGCTGACAATCAAATTCTGACATGAGTTTCAGCAGGGACAAACCACATTCAAACCACAGCACCCACATAACATAAATATCTGTCAAAGGAGAAATGGCTCAATATATTGTGCTATCTACAGGCCTGATACTATTTTAAAAGTGAATTAGATTTATACCCACTGGTGATATATTATTTATTAGGAAAAGTAAATTGCAAAGTAATTGATAAAGTGTGACCCCATTATGACAAAACCACCACATGTACATTAAAATCACATATATCCACTTAAAAAGGAGCTTAGGCTAGGTGTGGTGGCACCTGCCTGTAATCCCAGCATTCAGGAGGCTGAGGCATGAGGATCACTATAGGTTCAAGGGCAGCCTTGGCTATATAGTTCAAGATTGGCCTGAACTACATAGGGAGACACTGTCTCAAAAAAAACAATGAATTAATGAACGAGCATGGGAAAGATTGGAAGGACCTTCACAAAACTAATGATGCTGTTGTCTCAGAAGAATAGAAAAGAGGATGGTAGGGATAGAGGAAGGGAGATTGTAATTTTTTCTTCAAACATATTCCATTGGGGATATATGTGTGCCAGGAATCGAACTCAGAATCTTGTGCCAGGCAGGCAAGATTTCAAAGTTTCTGTGCTATATCTCTGGTCCAAAATACCTTCAAATTGTTTAGTTAGGAGTATGAGGTTTAATTAATGGTAAAATTAACTAAAAAATAAACATATTGGAGCAAAGAAATAATACTGGTAAAATATATTACTGCAACCTATTTATTTTCATAAGGGACATTAAATCATATTTCTATATATTGCTTTTTTTTTTACAAAAATATAAAAGGTCTCCCAACCTATTATTTTGAAAGTTGCAAGCCAAATTAAAAGAAAAAAGTTTATGGGGGGGGAACCTTTATTTAATAAAAGAGCCCCCCCCCTTTAAAATCCAGAAAAAAGCCTAGAACTTTCCTTCCCTCCTCCAACGCAAGTCCATCTGCTCCTGGGAACGGCTGTGTGCTGGGAGTAGCCCCACAAACCACAGTGCCTCTTTCCCTGGCTTGCTTCTTCAAGCAAACATGCAGGCTCCTGGGGGGCATGGGGCCAAGAATCCAGGTAAGAGAAATGGGATGTCTTGTAAATTATTTAAATAGTAGGAGAAAAAAAGGGGAGGCAATGAGTTCAGAGGAAAGGAGAATAGCATTCATAACAGACTCCTGAAAAAGAGCGAACTATGCTTGAATCTGTCCTTTCAAAATTACCTCAAAGATCCTCGCCCTCCACAATAGAAGCCTTTGCTTATATTTCGTTGATAGTAAATAGTACACTGAATACTGCCCATCTCTACAGGCCTTCATATTTTGCAAAGCATAGTTTATAGCAGTCACCTCACCCTGGTCCTCTCATTTCTAATCCATCCTCCAGCAGCAAGAATCCCCCACAAAGGCCCACCTATCACCTTGCCTGGAGCCAGAACATATTAGGTGTGCAATGAACACTGGCTGAATACATGAAATTTTTATTGAGTGAACTTAAGATGGCTCAAATGCTACTTGCTCTTCATTGTTGGGGTTTCCACAGCTCTCTGTGCCTCTCAAGGCATATTATCATGTGTTAGAGTCTTATCCCCCATGAGATTGTGGGCAACTGAGTCTTATTACCTTGATATTCCCCACAGCACCTTGTACAAGGTCTGACATATAGAAGTTTCTTAATCCCAGATTTCAAGAACTGCGCAGGCCAGTACAAATGGAAGAGGCAGCCTGCGCCCAATCCCAGGTGGCTGTTCCTCCTGCTCAGTGGAGCACAGCACAGGATACCAGTACCTCTGTGATACGGAAACACATCCAAAACTGCCTGGGAACAAATTAAGATTAGCGCTAAGCCTGAAGTTCAGTGGCAATGTGTGGGTGAGAGGATGGGCAGACAGGCCCTTATTCAAAAACCAGAAAAATGAAATCACTGGGTGGTGCTGTAAGTATGTGTTTCTGTATTGTCTAGCTTTTCTTCCTTGAACATGTTCTAATTTTGTAAGCAGGAAAAAACCCCACAATAGTTGTTAGAAAAACAAACCAAAAGAAAATCCAGTGGGGATTTCAGACAAAGTCACCAGTTCCTATGTTTCCATACTAGTTTGAGGCTTCCATTCAGATCCCTCCCAGAGGAAGCCTTTGCATTTTGTGAGGAAGAGTTCTTTCTCTCCATTCCTCTGAGGCACAAGGGATAAGAATGCACTAGTAGTGAGTGCTTCTACCCCTGTGGCAGGTGATGATCTCACTGGCAGAACTCTGGACCCCAGGAACTGGAGAAGAGCACTGGGGTAATGAACCAGCAGAAGGTCAGGGCCTCACCAGATGGGATCCACTGCCTGGCATTGTGTAGCCCCTGTGCATGTTTCTCTTGCACAACTTTTCATATGCCATAGTAATCATTCTCTCACCTGTCATCTCCTCCAATGTGCAGAGAACACCACAAGACCCCTGGCTGGTTCTTTTTAGTCACCCTATTCCTGTAGTCCAGTGCTTAGTATGAGAAGGCTCTCAATACATATTTGACCCCAGGGCCTCATACATGCATGGGAAGTGGTCTACCACTGATCTATACCCCAAACCCTCAGTATAAATCCAGATGTGGTAGAGACCACATCTACAAAGTACTACACATAACTGATGCAGGATTCTGACATAATAAGAACGCATTAGCCACCAGATGCTTCCTTTCTGGCTTGAAGATCCATTATTTAGTCCTAAAGAGTCAAGTGGAAGCCAGTAATTTCTTGGAAAACTAACAAAATTTCTCTTCTGAGAAATGTAGGCTTTCTCCAGTAAGAATGGATGCATTGTAATCTGCAATTCAGAATCAGTTGGCATCATCGCTAACTGCAGCTTCCAAAGAAACTGCTCCTTGAAGGAGTGATGCTCAGTCTTCATATGGCATTGCTGAAGGATTTCCAGGAGCTAGTGAGCTCAGCCTTGGACTCTATTAATAACCTGATACAAGGTGTATGTGTGAAGCTTGCCACCACTTTTCACTGGGAAATAGCCAGGCCTACAAGGTCCAAGCACCAGAGCTTCACCTCCTCATTACCCCTTAGAAAGATAGGCGACTTTTTGATTATCCAGCATTTCAAGATGTTGGGGGTCTTGGGGGAGGAGGTGCCAGCTTCCTACTGCCCAGGTACATGGTTGCTTGGATGGCAGCAGCCATCTATCTGCAAAGGGCTTGATCACTGGGGAAGGCAGCAGTTTTAAGATATGCCAAGGGGCTGTGTGAACCCTCTGCTAACTATGATGTTAATTTAAACAGTTTCTAAATAACACATTCCTCTGAGAATTAGGGTTTCTTGAGGTTTTAAAGATAAAAAACCCTAGGGCCAGGGAAATGGCTCAGTAGAATAAGTGCTTCTCTGGCAAGCGCAAGGGCCTGAGTTCAATCTCCAGTGCTGCCAAAATAAAATAAAAAGTCCTGAAAAGAAAAAAAAAAAAAAAAAAAAAAAAAAAGAGCCGAGCGTGGTGGCGCATGCCTGTAATCCCAGCACTCGGGAGGCTGAGGCAGGAGGATTGTTGTGAGTTCCAGACCAGCCTGAGCTACAAAGTGAGCTCAAGGCCAGCCTGAACTGCATAGTGAGACCCTGTCTCAAAAAAAAAAAAAAAAAAAAAAAAAAAAAAAGGAGTCCTAGGTAGGGGAATGGTTCACTGGTAAGTGCTGGGTTTAATTCCCAGCACCACTAAGAAGAAACAGGCAGAGAGGAGAGAGAGGGAAAAAGAGAAAGAGGAAAAGGCAAAGGAAACAAAGGAAAGGAAAGGAAAGACAGATATATCAAAGCCAGTCAGACAGTCATCCTTTAGTTAGCATCAAGGCTATAGCTATCTTCTTTGCAGCAGTAACAGCCATGTTTAAGTCAAAAGAAGGCAGGTCAGAGAGGCAAAAGAAGGGGTCCCCCTCCCCCTGTCTCCCTCTCTTATGCTAAACTGGAAATTAGGAAAAGTAGGTTTAAGTCAAAGGTAAGATGTGTCTCCTTTGTGCCAGGCTTTCTCTTAGGCCCTGTCTACCACAGGGTCTACCACTTAAGAGGGGATCAATATTGTTCATTCATTTTTACCTTTCTCTTACTGTCTTATTTTTCCATAACTGACACAAAATACCTTGGACCCAAAGTTAAGGGAGGAAAAGTTTATTGCAGCTCACTTTGTAGAGATTTCAGTTCATAGCTGGCTGTTCAAAGGCAGGGTGGCACAGCAGAGATACCTTGAAGAGAAGGCAGCAAAGTAGCGAAGCAATAAGCAAGCACAGGTGGCAAGCAGTGACAGCAGCCCCCCTCCTTCTGGCCCCTAAATCCATCCTATCCAGGCCACCCCCTTAGGGCAGGTAGCACTCATACCAGGTTGGAGGATCCTTAATCCTACCTTCACAGGATGAAGCAATCCCAGCATCACATCCCTGATTCCAACATCTCATCTCGGATCCAACCACCTCTAAAAATCCCTACCCATGGTATAGGAGGCTGGGTGGGGAAGAGGCCTCTAGACACATAACATTCCCCACGTGTGCACGCTTTGTGAACACACACACACACAACCACTGACACTTCTCCCCTCTATCTTCAGAAACACTAAGCCTATTTTAAAAAGTAAAAATTCACAAGTAACTTAATACTGCCTATTTTATGTTTCTTAATTGACCAACAGATTTAACCATTCTGGGACACTGAAAACCTAGGGCTATAAGGGTCTGGCTCAAAGGAGAAAGAACTATAGATGATTCATTCCAAGCTGAATTTGGAAATATGATACAAGATCATCTAAGTTTTGTCCTCTCTTTTTGGTACAAATGAAGAAACTGAGATCCAGAAAGTATGGAACAATTGCCCCAAGGTCACATGATTCATGGGGTGATCCTTCCAATACTTGGTGGCCTCTCTTCTCCCCTCTCCTCTAACCTCTCCCCTATTTCCTCTCCCTACTTCTCTTTCCTTTTCTTCCTTTCTAAACTAAGGTGTTCACACATGCCAGCAAGTATTCTACCACTGAGCCATATTTCCAAGTCTGCCTTGTATTTTTCAAAGCTTAAGTATTTCTCCTTTAACTGTGACTTTTCAAAATGTATTCAGCCTGCTAAGAGAGGAAACAGGCCACAGCATCCTACAACTGGTTTTAAGCCACCTGAGAGCTTTTGGCTCCAGGACCTCCAGGAAGGGTCCAGAGGCAAGGTGTGGCCTTCCTCTCCCTAAACAGAATGGCTTGCTTCATCTAAATTCCTGAAATAGACAGCAATGAACAGAATGCCTCAGGACTTGCATGCTGTTTATTTTCTAGGCTGCAAGATTGAATTTTAAAAAGAAAGCAATAAAAAGATCATAAGCCAAAGTTGAAAATCTCTATTCCTTTCCACTTTGAAATTCTCCACACTGCTTCTGCAGTATGTGATACAACAACCTCATGAGATCTAACCATATATGTACCTGAAATTTAACATAGCAATTTTAGGTTTGTGAGAAGACTGGGGAATTTTCACTTTCAGAGAGAGTTCTTCTAAGAAGGTGTAAAAATTTTGTACTATCTTTGTAATTTAAAAAATTAAGGCTTACAAGCACCAATTTCTAAGAGAGGATTTAATTCTTCACCTATATTTGGGAGACAGAACTTCTTTTAAAACAGGTATGTGGCATACACATCTATAATTCTAGCAGTGTGGGAGGTTGAGGCAGGAGGATTATAAATTCAAACCTAGACTAGGCAACTAGCAAGAACCTGTCTCAAAATAAAAAATAAGGGGGAATGGGGAGATAGCTCAGTAGAATAAGTGCTTCAATGGCAAGTAAAAGGGCCTGAGTTCAAACCCTGGTTCTGCCAAAAAAAATAAATAAATAAAAAATAAAAACTTAAAAGGGCTGGTGATACAGCTTAATGTGAAGGCCCTAGGTCAATCTCCTGCAAATGGAGCAAACAAACAAACAAACAAACAAACAAACCAAAAGGCTTATTTTAAAGCTCCAACTTCTCTGTCAAAGTTCTTGGGGTAAAAAACTAAATCAGCATTTGAATGGAGCCCATTTGTAATGAAAGGCTCCACTTCTAGCCCTAGGCAATTTCAGAGAAAGCTGTAATTTAGAGCAAACTCACATATATCATAATATAAAAATAGACCCTCTGTGATCAACGGGCTGAAAAGCATGCTCTCCAGAGAGCTCTGCCCCTCCCTGGAGCTGGAGGCAGAGGTCTAGTACAATTCTACTCACAGGAGCAAAGTTCCTCCAAGTCCAGATGTCCTCGTCACAAGTAGAGGTAAAGTTAAGAAATCAGGATTCAAGATGAGTAGTCCAGACCCGTGGTGTGGCAGCAGTCTCTCCTGTCTTTCCCTCTCTCTGTGAGTCTCCTAAATGAAAAGCACTTAGGTTTTAGTGGGTGTTTCCCACGTTCCAGGCCAAGTAAGTCCCCATTTGTTGTAATCCAATGCTCAGCCTGATGATGTCAACCACTCAGCTCACTTGCTCAATTTCCACTGCTCTGTCCATGGGAGAGATCCATTTCCTTAGGACAATGAGCCAGGGGGCTGTAACTCACCCCATGCCCTTCACATTTGCCTAACATCCTTCCTTCAATTTTCAGCCTTGCAGCATTAGTGACAAAAAGCTTCCTATCAACTCACTCACCCAGGCTCCCAGCATAGATCCCTCTGCTTTTAATAACTGACAACCAGGCTATCTAGTTTGCTTCACTGTGTTTTAATTTTTATATCAGGGAGATTTTGATATCTTCACCCCATATTGTGTCTATTTCTTTTCTCTCTTCTCAACTCTCCGATTCTTTACTTTGTTTCTTAGGTACAGAGAGATGACAAGCCCCCAGAGAATCAGCACTAGCCCTGGCCACCCTCTCGAAGCAATGAATGCACTCAAGCAAGTCATCACCCAGTCTGGACCTCAGCTTCTTTAACAGTAAGATGATGCCCTGAGTGTTTTCCCCTTCTGGAATTCCATGGCTGAACCAGTGCTGGGAGCCTACCCAGTGCTGGGCTCCATCAACAGCTCCTTAAAGCCCCTTTACAATGAAGCTGAAATGTTTCTCTGGGAGGAAACGCAAACGAATTCACTGAACAGTCCCAGGGGATCTAAAAAAAAAAAAAAGAGGCAGCATAAACTACTAGATAAGATAAACAAGAGAATTTCACTGTCCCTGGGGACCCATAAGGAACAGCAGTGGTGAGGAGATAAAAATGTCTTGCAGTAGCTGAGGGCTCTACTGTTTAGACATGCAAACCTCTCTGCACTTGCACACAACGGGAAGCAATGAGACAGATATGGGCTTGTGTCCTGGGTGACTTATCTCTCTGAACTTCAGGTTTCTCAATTATAAAATGGGATCCATGCACCTGTTTTCAAGAACTGTGAGAATTAAATAATGCATATAAGGGAACTGAAAATATATGATATATATGTACTAAGAAACTGAATAAATGCTAACTCTCATCGCTGTACATAATCACATTTGATTCTCATAATCCCCCAAGGAGAATTAGACACTAGAGGCTACACATGATTAATCTCCTTCCTAGGAAAGAAAATGAAGCACAGAAGTGACATGCAACTCAAAATAAAAGGGCCAGAATTAAATATTAAGACTCATAACTCCTAACTAGGTCACCACAGGAGCCAATTCTCTTTTTCAAAATGGTGATTCCAGCCTGCCTGGTAAAGGAAATACTTCAATCCACTCAATCAGAGGGGCACTCTCTTATTTTGCTACCAAGATACCAGGTGGCCTGCAGCCAGTCTGGCTTCAACTACCTCTCCCCTAAAAGGGTAGATTTGATTTTTTTTTTTTTTTTTTTTTTTTTTTGGTAGTACCAGAGATTGGACTTAGGTGCTTGCACTTGCCAGGGAAGCGTTTATTCCACTGAGCGATCTCCCTGGCCCCAGATTTGATATTTTTTGAAGTTATCATTTTTATTATTATTATTTTATGATGTATTTGCTACAGGGTATTGCTATGCAACTCATACTTGTAGTGATCTCCTGTTCTCAGCCTCCCCAGTGCTGGTTTGCAGGCATAAGATATGCCCCATCTTTGTTGAAGTTATTTTGATAAGGATGGGAAGTGAAGACTGGAACTCTTCAAAGAAGCAGGTTTTTTGTTTTTTTGGTGGTATTGGAGATTAAATCCAAGGCCTTAAGCAAATCAAGCAGATGCTCTACCCCCACTAATTATTTTTAAAAACCTTTCATTTTTGTTTATTTTGTTTTGCTCTTTTGAGACAGGGACTTGGTGTATAGTTCAAGCTGTGCTTGCACCAGCACACCCACAAAAAAAAAGCTTTTATAGGTGAGAGTAAAACAGTGGCAGTGCATAACTTAACAATTTTAATTAGTTCAAGAAAACTTTGGTGCTTAGCCCAGACCCAACACAGCTTGCCCAGTGAGTGAGAACTCCAGGCCTGCTGCGGTACAGAGACCTTTCCTAGCTTTCTCTGGTCCTGCCCTGCAGCCCCAGACCCAGCACATGCCGGTGAGTGAGAATATCCACCACCCTTTTGGGAGCCCAGCAGATCCTCCAAAGCCCAGGCCCAGTGAGTGTGTGAGAGAGCTTCTGTGCTCTCCTGTCCTCTCCACCCCCATACACCCTCCACACCCAGCCCAGGTCTGGCATACAGGCCTGGGGAGAAACTCTGAGGCTAAAGTTCTTGCACTGAGACTAGGGCAAAATCCGGCAGCTAATCTAGAGGCAGTGGATCTTGTCAAAGGGGCACAACAGGCTCACTTCCAAGGACAGCAACAGGAAGGTGAGCATAGCAGCCAGACCCAAGACAGGAAAAACTACATGAACTAGAACTTGGTTTAACAATACTTGAATTTCATAAGGTGTTAAGGATAGAACTGCACCAAAACTCTACACCAAAAGTCAGAGGTCAGAGGTATAAGTCATAGTAAAAACAAGGAGCCAAATGCAATCTCAGGACTCGAGCCCACCAATGATAAATGCAGAGGACACTAACTCAGCTAAAATGAATGAATTAACAGAGTCTGAAGCAAGAAAACAACAGCAGAAAGGTATACAGGAATTCAGACCAAAATTAAAGCCTGAATGAAAAAAAAAGAAATTTTTGAATACACAGCATCAGAAGTAATGAATCAAATCCAGAATTGTATGGGGGAAATCCAATGCCCACCCAGAACAAGTGCAGATAACACTATTCCAGCTAAAACATATGAATTAACAGCATCTCAGACAAAGAAACAACAGCAGAAAGGTAAAGAGGAACTCAAAGCAGAAATAATTTCTGAAATAAAAAAGGAAATCTTTGAAATCATGGCATCTGAAGTACAGAATCAATTCTGTAAATATATGGAGGAAACCCAATTTGGAAAAAACTCTGCAGTAAAACAATTAATAGCAGCCGGGCATGGTGGCGCATGCCTGTAATCCCAGCACTCGGGAGGCTGAGGCAGGAGGATTGTTGTGAGTTTGAGACCAGCCTGAGCTACAAAGTGAGCTTAAGGCCAGCCTGAACTGCATAGTGAGACCCTGTCTCAAAAAGACAAAAAAAAAGAATTAATAGCTACCTCTAACGAAGACATTGAGCAAAAAATTAGAGGAGATTAGAAATATGATGGATTCCTTGAATGAGTAATACAGGAAAGAAATAGATCACATGAAGCAGAGTCAAAGAGATATAGAAGAACTTAAAACCTCAATCATGGGTCTACAGAATCATTTGAGTAAAAGCAAAGACAGTCTCAGATCTTGAAGATGCTGGTGCAGCTAGTGAAAAGGTAAGAAAAGATCTCTTAAAAACAACGAGGATGCAGGAAAAAACAATCCATCACATGCAAGATGATGCCAAGATGAACAATGTGAGACTAATAGGCATCAATGAGAATGAAGGAGTCAACACAAATGATATAAAAAGAATATGGGCAGAAGTAATAGCAGAAAACTTCCCAAATATGAGGAAACAATCCAACATTCAGGTCACCGAAGCATGCAGAACACCAAATAACTTCAACCCAACTAAAAACACATCGAGACATATAATAGTCAAGATCCCAGAAATCCAACACAAGAATAATATACTGAAGGCTGATAGAGAAAAGAAGCAGATCACATCCAAAGGAA
>PVKA01023664.1:0-35327 GCA_004027165.1 Ctenomys sociabilis | reverse complement strand
GTAGGGGGATAGCTGGCTTGAATGGGATATCTAGTCCTATTCTTTTGAGGAGTCTCCATACTGACCTCCACAATGGTTGTACCAGTCTACATTCCCACCAGCAGTGGAGAAGTGTTCCCTTTTCCCCACAACCTCTCCAACATTTGTTGTTGGTTGATTTCCTTATGATAGCCATTCTTTCTGGAGTGAGATGGTATCTTAGTGTTGTTTTTATTTGCATTTCATGAATGGCTAGCGATGTGGAGCATTTTTTCATATATTTGTTCACTAGTCCCTGCCTTATTAACATTCAAGTTGTAAATGTTCACTGGTATACTGTATTAAGATTATTTTATAGGATACAACAAAATCCAACTTGCAAATACTCTCTTGGAATGGAACTTACTTGTAATTCAGGAACTTACTGTACTTGATCTCAATTAATTCTTGCTTATGAGATATGCAAAGTTGTCCCCATTTTATAGATGGGAAGAGGAAAAAGAAGCAACTGCCTGAGGTCACACAGAATTGTTTTTGTGGTAGCAGGAACCAAACTCAGGTCCTTGCACTTACATGGCAGTTGCTTAAGCCACTGAGCTATCTCCTTGGCCCCTGTGCAGAATTTGAAAATGGTAGATGTAGGAGTGAAAGCCAGGTCTATCTGTGTCCAAATTCAGTAACATTCAGCAGTTAGAAAGCAACTTCTTTGTATCTGGTCCTGTTCTAGACAATGTATATTCTAATAGGGGAGATAGTCTGTCTGTATCTCTCTCTCTCTCTCTCTCTCTCTCGTGCACTGTCTATCTCCAGATAATGATTAGAACTCTGAAGCAAGGTGAAGTTGGAGAGCTTAACAAGTAATGATGAAGTGTGTGTGTGTGTGTGTGTGTGTGTGTGTGTGTGTGTGTGTATTAGACTAGATAGCCAGGGAAGGATTCTTTGAGAAAACAATGGTAAAGAGACTTGAATGAAGTGAGAGGGCAACCCAAGTACTAGATACTTGAGGAAAGAGTGGTTCAAGTAGAGGTAACATCAAGCACAAAGACCCTGTGTCAGAGTACGGTTTATGGTAATTACGTTAGGACCATTCTGTCTACCCTTCAATTGTTAAGTCATTATTTGTATTTTCTTTCAGAACAGATTGAGGTACTGAGAATGTGGTGATTGCCACTGGGGAGCTCAGAAACTAATAGAGGGGACAGACATAAAAATAATTGATTTCAATATAACGTGATGCATGCAGTGGGGATTGTAAGACTCAATGAGTGAAAGTCAGAGTTTTCAGGGAGATGTGGATGTCATGGAGATCATGTGAGAACTGACACACTAAAGATAGGTAGAAGTTAGACTAACTAAAAGCCAATAGAAGTAAGGAGGACATGCTTGAGAGTTGTCAGGGGATGAGTAGGGTAAGTTTCTGAAGGTGTTGTAGGACTGAGGACAGAGCTGTATCCAGATGTCAGATGATGGGTAGTCCATTGGCCTTAAGAATATCTTTGCACTTGACAACATAGACAGCCAGCCACTACTTAAGGGTGTGGCATAGAAGACAGACTTCAATAGTTCAATTTGAGTTACTTAGGAGGCCACTGTAATAATTCAGGCCGTATAAAGTGGAGGGTAGATTAAATTGGTTTTGGGGCCATCAATAGCAGAAAATCTTTTAAGAGCTATATAGAAGGTAGAATTGATAGATGTGTGTGAGAAGGTGATGCAGAGTGAGAGGGCCTGACACACACAAGAACACAGGAGCACATGTGTGCATGCACAGATTGTTAATTAGTGCCTGCCCGTGCACACTTTCTTTCTGCCAGACTCAATGCAGGAAAGACAGGGCCCAGGGAAGGAGGGAGGAGGCAGAGGAGGATCTAGCCAAGGGGGCTGGACAGAACTAGAGTTAGCCTCCTGCGCACAAGAATCCCCACAAGGATCCTTAGTGCTTGGAGCCCAGTTTCTCTGGCATGAGGATTAAGACTCAACAGGCTAGAAGCAAGGAGAAGGGGCAGGAGGAAACCATCCAGCCCCTTTTTTCTTTGCCAACATTAGTATCACTCCCTTTGAAAAGTTTGGCGGTGAAGGAAGAGAAATTTAGAGCTCTAAATGAGCTTTAGGGATTATCTGGGGGTTTAATTATTTGTCTTGTAATTATAACTAACACTTTTAAGGGACTTCCCTTAGTAGTGATGACTGAGAGCTAGCTATTATACTTCCTGAGCCCATCCTTTCAAAGCTGATCAAAGGCTTGTAAAATAGATCCTAAGGGAGTTGAGGTTGTTTTGTTATCTCTTCTCTTTCCTCCTCTTATCCTTCCTTCCCCTGTCCCAACTTTCCCCCTTTTATCTCCTTCCTCATCTACTTCTTTTGTCATCTTCACTTTCTTCTTGCTGCACCCCTCTTACCTGGTTCCTTCCCTATTCTTTCCTATTTCTTAATATCCTAGGGTGGGGGCTTAGAGTTTACCACAGATGGACCTGAGATTGGGAGCAGAGAAGAGGCCCACAGAGAGGGCTGGAGGTGATTCCATGCAGATGCGTCTGATTTTTCTTTCCTACAATGGGTGTGTTTCTATGAAAGGATTGAATATATTAAATCCTACTCTAAATTCCATTTAGCTGAGCCTTCAGGTGAATATTTTCTCTTTTTGTTGAAAGTAGAGGAGGCTAAACCCAATTTATCTTCCTGTCAATCTGAGCTTTATAATAACTTTCTTAAAGCAAGCCATACCAATATTGTCATTAATAAAGGGATTTTATTGGGAGCTGTATTAAACTATGGTCTCCCAAAGGGCAGAGAACATGATTTAATCTTATCTGGATCCCCTGACTTCAGCACAGGGCTGAAGAAAAGGGAGCAACATTTGATGAAAAGGAATAAAAAGAACGTTTTTCTCATCAGAAAAGTAAAGTATTGGACTAGGAAACCAGCGGGGGTCTTGGAAACATTGCTCCTTAACATTTTTAACCAAGAAATGGCTTTTGTCTACACCTGGAGGCCAGTCTCATGCATCTCTCAATGGCCTTTCCCAAGGCTCCAGTGCCAAGACTCCAAAGGCAAAGCCAGTGAAAAAGGATTTACTGAGCTTTACATTGGGTCTTTAACCCATGTCACGAGACTGAAGAGGGCCTGCTTCCATAATAGAAGGAAAAGATTTTTTCTTGTCCCAGGGCTTTTCGAGTTAGAGCTAGCAACAAGCATTCTAAGGCTTGGAGACTTTAATTTTGCCAAATATATATTTATTTTCCTCACATGAAGCCTATTTTTAATCAATTGTGAGCTCGTTCAGTCTATGTCCTGGAAAGGAGGTCAAGAAAAAAGTGGGACCAAACATCAGGCAGTCAGTTGTACAGTATGCCAGAAACAGTTTCTATTGTCCCATGGAACCTACAGACCTTCTTTGACATCAGGGGCAGTGAAGTTCACATAACAAGCATGTATTCTTCCATTTAGCTTTATGCAGGAAGGTGGCTTTCTCTAAGACACAGCTCCTGTATGCATGCCTTTCAGAGTACATCTGGCTTTCATCTACTCACCTTGGAGAGGTCAAGTCATTATCTCTGGTTTTCAGTGTGTGGACAAAAGGAAACGGAATGTGAACTATTTCAGCTGGTAATAAAATTATATAGCTTACTTCCATTCATTGCTTCATTTGTCAAACTATTATAAAGCTCCCACTATGTGCCAGGGACATTCAAAAGGAAGAGGTAACTAACTAACATAGTAGCTTTTTCCTTGCAGTACTGAGTTTAGCAAGAATAGAACTGATACCATGGAAGAGCTGCCCACTTCCTGGTCACCAAGAATTATTGAGTGGTTCTAGGTCCCCACTGATGAGCAAAGGAATGCCCTCCTTCCTTGTCCAAGATCTACTTCCTCCTTCTTTGTTACGTGAGGCCTGAAATACAGAGAGGTTATGTTTCCCCAAGCCGGCCCAGCAAGTTGAGAGCCCGGAGGTACAAACTCATGTTAGGTAATCAATTATCAATGCAGCAGTCAACCTTTACACTCAGTTTACTCATTCACTGAGTATTTACCTAGGATCTTTAACATTTCTACCACTCAGCTAGGCAGTGAGGGAGAAACAAAGGAATGTAAGAAATGACTCTTGCACTCAAGAAGTTACAGTTTCAGTATGGTGGCATTGGTTGTAGCATAATGCTCAGCAATTTATAGATTCTCAGTATATATGCCGGATTAGACTAATAACTGAAAGCAATTGTGAATATGTAACATGCCAAAGTAAAAGGACCAAGCTGAGGATGTGGAAAGCCAGGGGAAAAACTAATGAATGCACACTGGAATCCTTGAAGAAGGGGATACTGAACTCATTCTTCAGTTTTTTGTTTTTTTTTTTTTTTTTGAGACAAGGTCTTGCTATGTAGTTCAGGGTGGCCTTGAACTCACTATGTAGCTCAGGCTGGCTTCAAGTTCACAGTGATCTTCCTGCCTCAGCCTCTCAAATTCCAGGATTAGAGGCATGCCCCATGGCACCTGGGAGAGATTAGAACAGCCAAAAACAGAAGGCAATCCCTTCCGTGGAAGGGGAGAAATTTGAGCAAATGTTTGGAATGAATGCCTAGCATAGCCAGTTTGGAGCTTTTGAAGACTCTCATCATGCTGAAGTTGTGGGCTTCATTTTAGGGCTAGGCTTTAGCAGACTGAAGAATTTATATATTTTTTTCATGAGGGTAATAGGGGGCCATGGAAAGGTTTTGATTAAATGAATATCATAGTTGAGATGTTTAGTGGAGAGCAATCAGACAACAGTAGGATCTGGCTGGAGGGCCTGGCAGTCTTGGACACATGAAGATGGGGGTAGCGAGGAAAAAAAAAAGACACAATTTTAGAGGAAACTTAGCCAGAGTGTAGACCAAACAGAATCATGTGTCTCAAATAGAAACAAACCATATTAATTTACTGAAACCTGAACTGTATCTATGTATTTTTTTCTCTTGCTTTATGGCCCAGTTTGAAATTTTAAGTAGCTATTGAGTCCAAACAAATTGAAACCAAACATATCTTCTCTAAAATTATAATATATATTTTTTATCTCTGCAGTACTGGGGATTGAACCCCAAGCCTCACATAGGCTAAGCAAGCCCTCTACCACTACTTTTCATGAATAAGTCCCCTATTTCCATGTTAAGATCTATGCTTCTAAAGCATTAATGCCTTTATGCACAGAGCTGAGCTTTGTACTGCACTGTCAGAGAGTGATGTTTAGAAATACTTCTTTTGGGAGCTCTTACAACAGGCGAGAGTACTGCTTTCATGCATGTTCTCATTAAATCCTCCTGGCAGAGAGAAGTTAAGAAAGTTGTTTAGGATCAGATTGTCAATAAGAGTCAGAACCAGAATTTGAATGTAGTTTGACTCCAGAGTCTGCTACGATATACCACCTGTCTGTATATACTAGCAGTCCATCCTAGTTCCTTTAGGAGGTAAGCAAAGATGATGTGAAGGATGTCAGAAGCAGACCTCCAGGAAACTGCACTGCCACTATGTCCCACACTCAACCTTTACACACAGGCCTGCACTGTTAGAGGATACTCCTTTTACAACTGTAGCAATATGTAGTCTACATATGCTCCCTGTTCCATTCCCAATGCCTAGTAGTACAGTGCTAACTCACAGGAGACTCATATTCATGAATATGTTCTTCAGACATATTCCTGAAAGTATTGAAATCCAACTTCAGATGGGTTTCAGCATCTTTAAAATTCACTATGGAAGCTTACTATGGAAAACAGTGGCTCTTTAATGTTGGCGACTTGCTAATGCCCCACCCCCAGAGATTCTGTCAGATTCTGAATAACTAGCCTGGACCTAGGATTCTGTCTGTTTAATGATCTTTCTCCAAGACCCAAGTACAGAACCACACACAGATACTCATACATATCATACACAGCACACTGACCCAGGCAGATAAAGAGATACTGAACATTTTGTCATAGTCAGTCTTATGAGCACTCTAATTTTATTTTATGTTTAATTTTTTGCAGAACTGGGGATTGAACTCAGGCCCTTGCACTTGCCAGGGAAGCGCTTATTACACTGAGCCATCTCCCCAGCCCTTAAACACGCTAATTTTAATTTTTCCAAGAAACTAACTTACAAAGGTTAAAGGCCTCTTCTTACATGAATAATTTTTCCTTCATTTCAGAGATTATTTCTTCATTTCTGGTGTTCTTATAAAGGGAAGTCATCTACAATAGCCATCCTGGTATGGGGCATTTGATTGTGAGTTTAATTTCAGGAACCACAGTGTCTCAATTTCATGATCAATTCCAGTGACAAAACTAAAAATCTACCCTGCACCCAGGAAGATAGGAACTTTCATTCAATTAATCCAATAGGTATTTATGTACTGCCAATATGTGTCAGGTAGTCATAGCAATGAAATAAATGACCTGAATCCTTCCCTTCATGGATTTCAGGTTCAAGTTGGTTGGACAACAACAAAATACGCATGTCAGGAAGCTAATTCTACATAGGGATCAGTGGCTATAGAGTAATTATAGAAAAGGAATGTACTACTCCGCTACAGCTGCCATAATAAAGTAGTGTAAATCTCATTACTTTTTATTGGTGCATTCAGGTTTTCTATTTTTTCTTGACTCACACTTGGTAAGGTACATGTGCTAAAGAACTTGTTTATTTATTTTAGATTAAATTTTCTTGCACATAGTTATTTATAATAAACCCTAACAACCTTTTGCATTTCTGTGATATCAGTTGTAATATTTTCCTTTTCAGGCAGGCCAGGTAGCTCAGTGGTCTAAAGTGCTTGCTTAGGCTGATGCAGCAGCCGTGTCATACCAGCCAACCCCCAGATAGTGAATGAGACTGGGGTTAGCGGCACTTGGGAGATTGAGAACAGGAGGACTGCTATGAGTTCAATCTGTGTAGTGAGACCCTGTAGACCCTGCACTAAAATATATTTTTTAAAAATCCCTTTTCATCTACAATTTGGAGTCTTCTCTTTTTTTCTCTTGTTAAGAGTTTGAGGGGGCTGAGGAGATAGCTCAGTGGAATAAGTGCTCACCTGCCAAGTGTAAGGTCCTGAGTTTGATCCCTAGTGCCATCAAAAAAAGTTTGCCTATTTTTGTGAATATTAAAAAAAAAAAAGCTTTGCTTCATTTATCTTTGTCTTTATAAGTCTCTGCATTATTTATTTCTGCTATGTTTTTGTTTCTTCTCCTAATTTTGGGTTTAGTTCTTGTTTTTCTAGTGTCTTGAAATGTGGTGATAGATTATTTTAGCAAATCTTTCTCCTTTTGTGATGTTGCCATTGATGGTTAGACATTTCCACCTTCTTTTCTGTATTTTAGGGAAGGGTCTACAGGGTATTCAAGGTCTCACTACTAGATTGGACTCACAGTGATCCACTAGTTCACAGCCTCCCAGGAGCTGGGATTACAGGTCTGCGCTACCATGTCCAGTCTCAATTGTCATCTCAATGTGACCCAGGGGTGGGGCCAGCATGGCAGACCTGGGAATCAAACCCTCAGCTCATGCTCCTGCTTGCAGTTACTTTAATCAGTGGAGATATTTGGCCAGCTCTGACATTTCCATTTTTTAAAAAGTTTGTTGAGCCGGGTGTGGTGGCGCATGCCTGTAATCCCAGCACTAGGGAGGCTGAGGCAGGAGGATTGTTGTGAGTTCGAGACCAGCCTGAGCTACAAAGTGAGCTTAAGGCCAGCCTGAACTGCACAGTGAGACCCTGTCTCAAAAAAGACAAAAAAAAAAAGTTTGTTTTATTGATGAACAAATAGCAATGAGACAGTTTCAAATCAAATTAATAGGACAGATTCAACAATTAATGAATTGCACATTGTTTTCGTAGTGGCTTTTTGTTGTACAAGGTGCATACATTATACTCAATATACAAACACTATTAGAGCAGATGCCTCTGATCAGTGAATTAAGAGAATGTAGTTGTATATCTATGTTTTTTTAAAGCTGAATTAGAGTACAGTTTTAATAATTAATACTTTTTATATTGTTATCTTCCTAGTGGTTATCCATACTACAAGAAGCAGACAGAATATCCTGTCCAAACACTGTTAGTGCAAATCTTTCTTCTCATGGAATTATACAAAAGTATTGCACATTTATCCTAACTTTACTGTTTATACAAACACAGAATGGTTCTTCCTTTATATCCCTCTTTTTTTGTTTAATCCTGTCAAAGATGGGTATTCTATTGTCATTAAATTACTATAGGTGTTTGAATTCAGTGAAATAATCCAACACTTTCCATCAGTCCACAGTAATAGTGGGTTATCCGAAGAAGTTGTTGACTAGAGCCATTTACACCTCACATAATTATTATGGCTTTATTTTATATGCATCATTTATACGTTTCCACTGGATGGTTAAGACCAAAATAAAGCAAGACCTATATAAAAAATGTAGCTTTTGTATCTCATGAGGTCAGTCAAGTCCCCTCAGGGTTTATCTTGTAACCCTGTACCTCACTATGTAGATCCTTTGTCAGTGTCAGCCATGTGTATGAGTCATAGCCATTGCTTGACAAATTTGCTCTCTCTCCATGTAACATTCCTTACGCACATTATATATCATTGATCCCATTCCTCTGTGGCTCCATAATCTCCTTGATCAGAAAATTTGGGGCACAGCTGAGTTCCATGATGTTACCGTACAGGTTCTCTGACATTTCTATCTTAATGCCATTTTTACTGTACTCGTAGATTTTGGTAGTGTTAGTTTTCATTTGTGTCAATAATTTTAAATATTTTCTTCTTGAATTTTTTTCCTTGATCCATTAGTTGTTCAAAAGTGAATTAATTTCCACATATTTATATAGTTTCCGAAGGTCTTTTTGCTATTGATTTTTAGCTTTACTGCATTGTGCTGGGAAAAGATACATGATAGGATTTCAGTCTTTTCAATTCATTGAGATTTATTTTGTGGCCTATTATATAATGTGTCCAAGAGACTGTTCCACATGATGATTTGCACACATTGTGTTTACAATATTAGAATATTCTGAATTTGTCTGTTTAGTTACTGTTATGAGTAAATTACACACCTGCCCTTCTTACTTATTAATGTCTCTTTTGGAAGCGGTGTGGCAGTGATATGTATTCTTAGCTTTTTCTTCCTTCATTTCTTAAGCATAGCTTGGCCTGGCATAACATTCTTGGTTTACAATATTTTTTCTTTTGTTTTTATATTTATTTATTTAGTTTTTAATGTATTTGGTACAGAATCTCACTACGCAGCTTGGACTTGTAGTGACCCTCCTGTTTTCAGCCATCCCAGCACTGGGATTACACATGTGCGCCACAAAGTGTGGTCTTGCCAAGCTCAGTGTGCCCAGAGGTGGGGCTGGCACAACATGTAGTGCTGGGGATTAAACCCCCATCCCTCCCCTTGCCTAAGCAGGTACTTAGTCCCCTGAACTATCTCACTGGCCCTAATATTTTTCCTTTAATACTGTGAAAACTCTCATGTCACTCTTTCCTGGCTTATAAGATTTCTGCTGATAAGTCAGTTGCTAGGTATACTAGAATATTCTATGTGTTGATTTTTTCCCCTCTTGCAATCTTGACAATCTCCTCTTTTACCTATGAGAATTCACTAATTCTTTGAAAATTTTATGAAGAGCTCACTACTCTTTTCCTCTGTTTGATCTGTTCTGTTATTGATATCTTCTATTGAATTTTTAATTTCACTGAGCTTATTTTTCAGCTCAAGAATTTGTTTGATTTTTAAAACTTGCTTCCATTTCTTTGAGTTTCTGTTAGAGTACTGAAACATTTCAGTTCTTCCAGGCTCATTGAGTTTACTTAAAACAGCTGCTTTAAATTCTGAGCATTCTCCCATACTGATAACTACTTGGTCAGTTCCTGGCATGTGTTTTTTGAGTACTAGATGAGCTCATGGTTTTTTTGAAAGCTCTTTGATGCTTCTTGTTGTGCAACATCATCTGGGCTTTGAAGGATCAACATTTCATTCCAGTGATACTAATCTCTAATTTTTGTTTTATGTATTTAGTGCAGGGCCTACAGGGTCTCGCTAGAGAGATGGGACTCATAGTGATCCTCCTCGTGATCCTTCAGTCTCCCAAGCACTGGGATTACAGGCGCATGCCACCATGCCCAGTCTCAATTGCTATTTCAGCGCACCCTATTGGCAGCACCAGCATGGCATTCTGGGGATCGAACGTTGGTCATTGCATTTGCCCAAGCAGGCACTTGAATCCGCTGAGCTATCTGGCTGGACTTCTCTAATTTTTTTAATGTATCTATCTTTCCAGAAATTCTAAAAAACTCCAGAAATTATTTTCTCAAAACCTGAGGTTACTTTCTCTGTTTTAGCACTGCATTTTGCTGAGGTCCAGACTGCCAAGAGTTCACTGTTCATGTGTTGTCATTATTTCAGTACTAGAGGACAGTCTAAAACCAGATTTGTCCCAAATACTCTGATAGTGTATTATTACAAAATAAAGCAAAACAGTATCTAGAAAGAGCAGCCTATATCCACAGTACTCTTCCTGGGGCCAATGTAGATATCGATACCTCTTCCACACTTACTAGCCTATGGGCAGACATTTCAGGATTCTGTGTGACTTAGGGCAGAGCCACTATAGATGGATGAGTTTTGGGTTCTAGTGTTACACTCATGGTCACCAAAGCCTCCAAGCTGAATCATACTCTGGTCTCATTCCACAAAGATATGGACAACACTGAATTAAGACATGGCTATATGCTGCCTATTGCTGAGATGGACTCAAGCCCTTAACCACTGCAACAGCCATAGGCAATGCTGACTGACATAATATGTCTTTCTTTAGCATTTCAGCAGTTACAGAGGCTTGGCTACAGGCAGGCCCAGCATAGGGTACATTAGGGTCTTCCCAGTGTTAGGTTTCAATAGCTCCACACTAAGCTTTAGTGCAAAGTCTTCTGCTTACTATCTTATCCTGTCTCTAGTGAATGGGGCCTGAGTTTGGGGTAGTGTTGGTGAAGGAAGACACTTGGCTACCCAAATTGATCTAAACTGGCTCACGCCTGAGTCTCACAGCTGCAAGAATCTTCACAGTCTCAGAGATACACTAGGTACACCCTACAACTGGCAGTAATGCAGGTCTAAGTATGAACCTGTCTCACTAAGGTATAGATTTTTGCCTAGTCCCAAGGCAGTCCATGACTCCCATCTATGATCACTGGTCTGGAGATAGCTGTCCTGTCCAAAGTTAGGAGATGGGTGGTAGAAATAGTCCTTTGGCCACCAAGGGCTGTTACTAAGCTGAGTTGCACCTGAATCTAACAGTCAAAGGAACTTACACTTCTCTGGAGCAGGGCAGGCATTCCCCAGGCCCACCCCAAGGCTGGAATGATGTGGCTGAAGCTTTTGTTTGTCTTGTAGATGCACAGGCTTGTGCTTTTTGCTGAGCTTATCTAGAGACTCTGTGAGCTCTAGCCTGAATCTGAGGCTTTAGCTTCATTTGGGTTATTGGTCTCATCACGGAGTATCCTGCACTGAGCTCTCAGATCAAACCATGTACTGGATTTTCTGTCATGCTTCCCAAGATGGAGGAGGGCTGGTAGAAGATGTCTCTAGCCTCCTGGCCTTAGGTAATTCTAGAGCCAGGTGTTGACCAGGGATTATAGAGCTTTACCAGAACTGGGTTTCATTGTGATGAACAAGGAACTAGCTTTTAAGTCTAAGCCTGGGACCTCATTCTCTCTCCCCAAAGCAATAGGTGCCTCTTTCCACATTGGGCTGTTTGGAGTTGAGAGAAAGGTGATACAGGAAACTTTCCTTCCTGCCTTCTTCAATGCCTCATTTCATTTTGTTATACTAAAAGCTTGTAGTATGGTCTCTCACCTGATTTCCTAAGCTCTTGTGCTTGTAGTTTGCTGTATGACCAGCTGTTTAATTTGATGTATCTGTTAGGAAAGCTGAGCAGAAGGACTTGTGGTCTTACTCTGTCCCCACCTTTTAATATTGTGAGCACATTGTTAGCTGAATCTACAGATGAACAACCTGTGGGTATGGAAGGTTGGAAAGTCATATTGAGTGTTAGGGCTTCAACACATGAATTTGTGTGTGTGCAAGTGTGCAATCTGGCCCATAGCAGGTTATGTAATTAAGAGTTCCTGGGCTAGGTGACAGATGTCTTTTCACAGAGTAGTCAGGGAAGGGCCCTTCACAAAGGTGATAGTCATGGTTTTGTGTAGCAACTCAGTTTTATTTGTATATTCAGTATTGATTTTTTTATTTTTGCTTTGATTTGATTGGAGAGGGAAGACACTGAAATATTTGAAGTCTGAATTCAAATTCCATCTTTACCACTTATGATCCAAACAAGTTCTGCCAGGGAGATGGCTCAGTAGAATAAGCACTTGCCTGGCAAGTGCAAGAGCCTGAGTTCAATCTCCAGATCTGCAAAAACAAAGCAAAACAAACAAATAAACAACAAAGAAAACCAAGTTCCTTAGCTACTTTATGTTTTATATTCTTCATGTACAAAATAGGAATAGTGACAGTATCTACCTCACAGACTAATGCAAGGTTTTAAAACACTGTCTAATATACCTTTCTGTTCTGTCTGGTATAGTAACCACTACTCCCTTGTGGCTGTGGAACACTTGAAATGTGACTAGTGAGACTAAACAACTGAACTTTAAGTGGCACTTAGTTTTTTTTTTTTTTTTTTGGCACGGTACCAGGGATTGAACTCAGGACCCTGTGCTTGCCAGGCAGGTGCTCATTCTACTGCATTTTCTCCCCAGCCCTTAAGTGGCATTTAATTTAAATAGACATATGTAGCCAGTAGTTCCAATATTGGACACCACAGATTTAATGAATTCGCTTATGAAAAATTTTTAGCACTCTGCCCAGTATATAGTATCAATAAATGGTCACAGTGGTTTCTCTGGCTGGAAGGAGTTTTGTTTTATTTTGGATAAAATGCAATCACACCTTTATTATGGTGGCTTATTCTCCACGTACACAGTTCTGATGTTTATGATACTAGCTCCCCACCTACCTGCTTGCATTTCTGCTGAGCTATCTGACAGCCAGATGCCTGGGGGTGGTGGCTTGATCTGGGGGACTGACTGAAAATATGCTCTTCCCTATGCAGCAGGGTAGAGATCACCGGTGGGTACTATGAATACATCGATGTCAGCAGCTGCCAGGACATCATCCACCTTTATCACTTACTCTGGTCTGCCACCATCCTCAACATTGTCGGCCTGTTCTTGGGCATCATCACTGCTGCGGTCCTTGGAGGCTTTAAGGATATGGTAAGGAAGGAACTGACTTTCCATTTCACAGGGGCTCCTTTTTGGGAGTAGGGAACAAGAGTAGGTGCTTAGGGCAATGGAAATCCATATTTTGAAAAAAGGCATCAAAGCAACTGCCTCAAAGATGCAACTGCTTTGAAACAACTCAGCCTGCAGAGGCCAGGTAACATCAGTCTGCAAATATCACTTGTTAACATAAACTAGCTATGTTTTATAGGCATACTTTGAAGGTGGTATGGGAGTGATATCCTCCATTCTTCCATCACTGTGGCTATATAAATAATTTATTTTCTCATGTCCCTGACACTTTTAGTAGAAACCTTTTTGGATATTTTTGCCCTCAATAGTCTTTGGGAGAGAAAGAAGGAGGTTTTGTAGCTGTAGGTAAGGTTAAAGCTAGTCTTCTCCCCTCCAGGAATTTCACCCTGGAGTTTCTCAGAGAAAATATCTAGGTCCCATTCTTTTGAGTTTGAAGAGCCAGCCCAAGGCTGAGCTGCATTCCAGGTCTTGCCTTCAACCTCAACCTCAACCTCAGCCTACATATGTTCTTGTTCCTCTCCTCCAAATCTTGTGTGTATGTGTGTGTGTGTGCACCACTAGGACACTAGTGGCACACTAGGACTCAGCACCCAATAGGTATCTTGCAACAGTAGGTTCCCTCTTTCATTTGTTTTTAAAACATTTTAAGCATTTATTTGTTAATTTGATAATTTTTAATATCTAAGTATGGAGACAATAGTTTCCAGCAATGGTTATCAACCTGGCTTAATATTAAAATCACTTGATGTGCTTAATAAAATACATCAAGACAAATAAAGCTTACATGCTTGGTTCCCTTATCCAGGGATTCTGATTTAACTGGTCTAAACTGAAGCCTAAACTTCAATGATGTTTTAAAAAGCCCTCAAGGTGATTTTGTTCTGCAGCCAGGATTGAGTGATACCACTTTAAAGGAAGGTTCCATGTGTGGTCAGAGAATTATTTTGTGCCTAAAAAGGCTTTCCTTTGACTCCAGAAATGAGACAGGCAGATTCTAGACCCTTGATGGTTTCTGTACCATTTGGAGCTTCCTGAGGAACAAGAACCTGAAAGGCAGTTTGTAATTTTGTTCTAGACAGTCAAAAGGATGGGTCATGGAAAATGGAAGTTATGGCAAAAGAAACAAAAGCTAGTCTGGGGCAGCAAGTCCCTAGCAGGCCTGCATAGACAGAGTATTGAGTTCTCCTGCTAGTGAACCTACATGAAGGAAAATCCCTTCCTGTCCATTCCCCATCTCTCTTTCTCTTTCAGACACACATTTCTCACTCTACTTTCCTATCACCTGGAAAGCCCAAGTACTAAGTAGTGGGGGAAGCATTAACACAGAGGGGATCTTAGGAAGGATAAGGATTTCCTCCAGGTTAGAGCCTGGGGAGAGTTTAGTAAAACACCTGTACAACCAGTGTTTCTGAGTTGAGGATTCTTTGGAGAAGATAATTCCCATTTTCTCGGAGATTTCCCTCAGTGGAGAGGTGAAAGGACTAGAAGAGAAGCTACCCCCTTGGGAGTTTAAGAGCCAGGAAGTCAGGACTGATTAGGGACTTGTTCCTAGAGGTTTTCAGGCCTAGGTGGTAGAACGACCATGAGTGCATATGGATTAGGTACTGACTATTTTGTAGATTTTGTGGAGTCCCTTCAAGGGGTTTCTTACTCTCCAAGTTTATCTTGTAAAAGTCACAGTGCAGAATGCTGTCATTTTTGGTTCCTTAAAGTAAGCATTGTCCTCATTCTTCATGTCCACTTTCAAAATGCACATATTAAAAGATTAAAATGTTAATATGCCAGAGAGGTATTAATATCTGTGCTACTAACTTTTGTATATGAAGCATTTAATAAGGTCCCTTTCCATGGTGACAGGAGGAACTGAGACTTGAAGGCAAAAGTTACCTGAGGAAGACAACCATTCCTCAAGACATTCCTGAAAGTTGGAAAGACAGGAGTTGTGCCAAGAAATACTGACTGTCAGGCTTTTGGCCTTAGCTTCAGAGCTCTGTGCTATTATTCTTTTAAAAAATGAGGTGGAAGTCACAAACACAAAATCAATTACTTTGAAGTATACAGTTCAGTGGCACTTTAGTATATTACAGTGTTTTACTCTCATCTCCTCTAGCTCTAGAACTTTTTCATTACCTCAAACCTGTATCTATTAAGCCATTACTCCTTATTCTCCTTGTCCTATGCCCCAGAATCCACCAATCTGCTTTCTGGATATTTATTTATAATATTTTGGATATTATAATAATGTTATAATATTTTGGATATACTTACATGTTCTGGATATTTCATATAAATGGAATCATATAATATGTGAACTTCTATGTCTACATCCTTTAATTTGCCATAACTATTAAGATTCATCTACGTTGCAGCCTATATCAGTGTTTCATTTCTCTGTATGAGTGAATAATATTCCATTGCATGGATGTACTATGTTGTTTTTAATCCATTAATGGGCATTTTAATCGTTTCCACCCTTTGGCTATTGGAACAATACTGTTACAAACACTTGGATAAATGTTTTCTTGGAATATATGCTTCCAGTTCTTCTTAGTATAAACCTGAGTTGAAATGCTAATTTATATGGCAATTTTATGTTTAACAATTAGAGAAACAGCCAAACTGTTTTCCTTAGCAGCTGTATCACTTCATATTCACATGAACAGTGCACAAGGTTCTAATTGTTCAGCATCCTTACTGATATACATATATATAATTATATATAATATATATTATATGTATATATATTTTATATATTGTATGTAGTACATAGTGGTATCTCATTGTGATTTTGATTTTCTTTCCTCTGATAATCAATAGTGTGAGATATCTTTTTTTTTTCTTGGTGGAACTGAGGATGGATTGAAGTCAGGGCCTTGCACTTGCCAGGGAAGCGCTTATTCCACTGAGCCATCTCCCCAGCCCCAGTGTCAGATATCTTTTCATGAACTTGTGGACAACTTGTGCACTTCTTTTTAGAAAGGTCGATTTAAATTCTTTTCCCATTTTTTAATTGAGTGTATTTTTTGTTGCATTATAAGAATTCTTTAGGGGCTGGCATGACAGCTTAGTAGACTAAAGCACCTGCTTAGGCAAGCCTAAGCAAGCACAGGGACCGTCGTTTGATCCCCAGTATCACATGCTCCACCAGCCCCAGCCCTAGGGCAAGTCTGAGTCAGCCACAGAGTCTGGGTATGGTGGCATGCATGTACCTATAATCCTAGTTCTGAGGAGGCTGAAAACAGGAGGATCATTATGAGTCAGAGCTGTATACTGAGTCCCTGTAACAACCAAATACATTTTTAAAATAAATGAATTCTTTAGAAAAAAAGAATTCTTCTGGTATTGCAATCCCAGACCTTTATCAGATATATGATTTGCAAATGTTTTTCCATTCTATAGGTTGTCGCTTCTCTTTTTTGGTAATGTCCTTTGATACCCAATTATCTTAGTATTATTGCTTATGCTTTTTTTGCTTTTTTGGTGGTACTAAGAATCAATTGCCAAATCCAAAGGTATGATGATTTTTCCTGGGGTTTTCTTTTAAGAGTTTTGTTCTTTCAGATCTTACACTTAGGTCTTTGATCCATTTTGATTGAATTTTTGCATTTAATGTGAGGTAGGGGTCCAACTTCAGTCTTTTGCATGTGGATGTCCATTGTCCTAGAACATTTGTTCAAGAAACTACTCTTTCTCCATTTTAGATCTTAGTACCTTTGTCAAAAAGCAAGTAAGAACAGATGTACAGGTTTATCTCTAGATTTTCCATTTCATTATTAGCAGTGATCTCTAGAGCAAAGCAGGCTTTTGTTGATGGTCTTTCTCAGTAGGTACAGTAATGGTCCTTTATTCTCTATGAAGTGCTTTTGTGCATTTGTTTTCTCTGGTCTTCACAATTACCATTTTGTCAGGTAATTACTGTCCCTATTTAACAGATAAGGAAACAGGCCTAAGGAGTTCAGGTGACTAGCCCAGATATAAATAGCAGAACTGTGACTGGAGCTCAGATCTGATGAATGCCAAAGCCTTTGCTCTTCCCACTCTGTTCCTGCTTCCCTAACTTTGGTTAGGCCTTTTTGCTTCTACAAGTGTTGTCATTATGTCAAATCCTGTTATTTAGTTGCTTTAATCTAAAAATCTAAAGTAAGTCATTTCCAACTGTTCAGAGTTTCTTTTACAGTAAAGGTAGGAAGTAAGGGAGGTATCAAGCATTATCAGATGTCAGTTCTAGGAATGCTATCTAGGCCCATTGGGGGAAATGAAAGATGAAAGCCAAGATCAGGGGGAAAGATATTTCATTTGTGAGGTGAGAGAACACTACACTAGTGGGTGTATATGAAGGGGCCACCAAGAAGGGACTATTACCCACATCACTTCAATACAATGAGATGACATAGAAAGTCTTGGAACATTAATCAGGTGAGCCTAAATAAATTCTTGGCCTACACCCAAACGTTGGTGACTTATGTGTCTCCTCCCCAAGTGAAGTGTCCTGTGGTTGGCAAGGAGGCTCAGGGGTACTGGATGATGGAAGCCATTCCCAGGGAGTGAGAATAGGAGCCAAGAGCTGTAAGCTGATGGTCTTCAATAGAATTGGCTAGGAGCCATAATTTTCAGAGTTGTGGGATCCTGGAAAGAAAAAGAATATCTTCATTCCCTGACCAGAGGTACCTGGCAAAAGGGTCTTAAAGAAACATTTACTGAAGCATTTGTTTACTGAAGATATGAGGATTTAAGGTTCATCTTTAAATAGTGAATATATCTTGCCATATTCTCTTAACTAATGTCTCTGCTTTGGAGTAAACTAGAGGAATGAAAGTGACAGTCTTCCCAAAGTCCTCAATCATCATTCCAAAATAAATTCAGTTTTGTCCAAGCAAGATTGCTTTCACCATTTCCTGTGCTACCTAGTAACCTTTCCCTTCACAGGAGCTCAGAATGTTACAGATCAATGGCAAGGGTCTCACAATTTGAGTCCCAGAAGTTTAACAAAAAATATACATGTGCACATTGGCTATGTACATGTGTACAAATACAGAAAGAGTTAAATTTGTTGTAAAATCAGCATTATTGATTTCAAACATAAACAGCCTGATATTTTCAGTGTTCTGTTTTGCCCTATCCTTCTCCAATGCTTCACTCTCTGCTTTACTTCCTCTTTCTCTTTTTTGCCCTTTCCATCCTTAACTCTTTTCTCTTCAGTTGCTTTCCTACATTCATTCAATCTCTCTTTTTGTTTTTCAAATATGATCCTGGACCCCTAGCATCACTGAAAATGTACAACACTTTTGGATATACTTTACACTGCATGATTATTTTTCCATAATTAGGCTTAGTTTATTCATTTGGATAAAAGAGTTGGTTTCATTTTGCAAGAGGTAGGTGGTTATGGTTTTTTTTTTTAAATCTTATTTATTTATTTGGGACAGGGTCTTGCTATGCAGCTCAGACTCACAGTGATCCTCCTATCTCAGCCTCCGCAGTGCTAGGACTACAGGCATGTACCACCATGCCCAGTTTTGTGGCTGACACAGTGCACTTGGGGTTCCAGGGCCGGCACAGCATGAGGTACTGGGGACTGAACCCTGGTCCTTATGCTTGCCAGGCAGGTGCTTAGACTAGGCAGTTATGTTTTTAATGAACAAGAGATCAAGGGAACATAAATTCTGGTCCTTCTCCAGGGGTTAAACTTAGAACTTTGGTGAAAATATAAGGCCACTTCTAAAGGTTCTTCCTGTGTAAAGAGAGGCAGTCCTGTGCAAAGAGATCCCAGCCCTCTCCCACACACTAGAAAGACTAAGAAACATTTCTCTAGTTGTCTGAGCTGCAATTGTAATGACTGAGGTTTGTAGCTCTTCAAACATCCTAGAGCTGTAAACAGTAACCTATTGCAAAGAAGAGAGCAACAGAACTTTGTTGAAACTTGCTGTAAGGTAATTTCTTATGCCAACACTCTAACACAGTTGCTGTGCCACTGCCAAAGCCTGCCCACATATTTTCAGTACTTGAGAGGAAGCTTCTGCTCTGTTATGTGGTATAGTTATGTACCAGAAAGAAGACACACTGATGTTTCAGACAGTTCTCAATTACCATCTGAATGGAGTAGTCAATGATATGGGAAAGATAAAATACATTTATCCCACACTTTAACCTATGTAGTACAAGGCATACTACTACAGTACTTGGAAGATAATGAGCAGTGACACTTTCCACTAGAGTGCACTTGGCCCTGTTGAGAGCAGGATCTCCATCCTGGACAAGATTGGCTTTAACCCTCGATGGACTAGGTACATCACCAAGGTGTAAAAATGATAAAGGTTATTCCTGCACTGTTTGCAAAAATAGGAGGAGAGATATAGTCACTTGGTGTTTCATGGTTTCTGTTTATTGCTAGCCATGCATGACTGATGAGAAATGAATGTTTCTTGTCTTCTAGAAAACTCTCTAGTAGGTTGGATAAGAATCCTCATAATTTCTTTAAACTGTTTTGTGACTGAATGCACCCTGTCAAAGCGAGAGCAGTAGTCTGTTCAGCTTTGTCTATTTAATATTTTGTGCTTTGAGTCTTTTTTTTATCTTTTACAAACCATCACATAAATAATTTCATTTTTCTATAGGTTTGAATTTTGAGAATTAAGAAATTTGGGGCAATATACAATGCATACTAGCTATAAAAGTTTTGCATATATACTAGTGAGTTAAGAGCCACATTTTTTTAATATGACTTCTTTCCCTAGAGAAACACAATTAGTAGTTTGTTGGGAATTAATTTCATTTATATGTAATTGTGTATGTTTGCACATGTGTGTATGTTACATAAAATATAATATATATATATATATATTTATATAATTATTTGAGGCATCTTTCACCTAAACTGGATTCATGCTCTATCAGTTTAACACAATGGTTTTTCATTTGTTTATTGTGATTATTATTTTTTTGTGTGGCAGAACCGGGGACTGAACTCAGACCCTTGTGCTTGCCAGGGAAGAACACAATGGCTTTAAAAAAAATTAACAACATACTCTGCACAATTTTCTATGACTAAGTATAGGTTTATGTCATTGTTTATCAAAAGCACCATGAATACTGATTAATGTAGATGTGCCACAGTATATTTGACTGTTCTCCTAGGTTGAGCATTTATGTTGTTTCTAATTTGTGTTATTTTCTGCAGAATCCTACTCTTCCAGCACTGGACTGTTCTGTTGAAAATGCTCATCCTACTGTTTCTTACTATGCTCGTCCTCAAGTGACATCGTACAACACTTATTACCATAGTCCTCCGCATCTGCCACCTTACTCTGCTTATGACTTCCAGGTATGTTTAGAGAGACAAAGAACTCTACTTTTCTGGCTTTCACTCAGGGTCTCTTGATCTCTCCCTCAATTCAGTGGTTGTACTGTCCTGTTGTTTCATTAATATGGATGAGGTAGCTAGGCTTTCTATCCCTGACAGCCTTTAGCAGCCCGTGGGTAGCAGTGAATGGATTAAGGATGACATAGGTGGGCAATGATAGATATGTATGTTTGGGAATAGCACAGGAGAAGAAGAAACAGGGAATGCAGTCTGAGTCATGCAAACATTTAAATCAAACCTGCAATAAGGAAGTCCCTTTATTTTCTTCAGGTTTCCTCAAACAACATAGAAAAAATACTTCTATAACACCCCTCCCCCTTTTGCCCTATTATCACATAGTTCAGAAATAGTGATATCAAATTTGCACTTTTCCTTTTAAGCTGAGACTAAGTGTAAAAAAACAGAACCAAAAAAGGAACATAATTAAAATTAGGGATTCACTATGTGCAGAATACTGACCTAGGCACTTTGGGAGAACAAATGAGATGGTCCTTTAGGTATGTATAGTGACTGTCAGCTCCCCTTCACTATGACAAATCACCTGAGATAAATAATTTAAGAGGAGTAAAGGCTTATTTTGGTCCACAGTTTCAGAGGTTTCAGGCCATGGTGACTTAGCCCTGTTGCCTTGGGCCTGTAGTAGCACCATACATCTGGCAGGAATACAGGATGCATGAGGTTTGTTCATCTCATGATATCCAGGATGTGACAAAGACAAACAGGAACAGTCAAGGTTCCCAGCATCCCCTTTAAGGGCACATGCCCAGTGATTAACTGTTTACCAGGCCCACCTCTTCTAGGTTCTCACACCTGCCAGCCATGGGCTGGGTACCAAGACTGCAATATCTGAGCCACTTGGGTACATTCTAGTTCATACCAATGATTACAAACCTTTGACTGCAGAGGAGTGGGGTTGCACTAAAATCTTGTTAATTTATCTGGGTGTGGCAGCACACCTATAATTCCAGTGCTCCGGGAGGCTGAGGCAATAGGATTACAAGGTTAAGCACAGCCTGAGCAATTTAGTGACTTAGCAAGACTTTGTCTCAAAATAAAATAAAATAAAACAAAATGCTGGGGATATTACTCAGTGCAAGGGCCTTGGGTTCAAACTCCAGTAAAAATCAAATCAAATCAAATCAAATCAAATCAATATTTTTAATTGAATATTTGAGGAACATAGGTAAAACCTTTTAAGGGTGAGAATGCGCCAAGAGAACTTACAAACGTGACTGTTTGAGGTGCTTGCAGTTAACCAGCATGTCTAACAATAAAAACACTTTGGGTAGATCAGTTTAGCTTCAGTTTAACAAAATGAAACTTAAAAATCCCATGAATAAAGTATAGTTGCATTTGGTCTAAATATTGTTTGAGAGGGCTAGGGTTTTATAATGCATTGACACGTATGTTAGGAACATGGACTTGCTCACTTCTATAAAATATAGTAGTAATAGAAGGAGATTTCATTAAACCTTAGAAAAAATAATGGTAAAATTTGTCTTAAGGCCTACAGTTTACACAGACCCCTTGAGTAACTTGTTATCCAAATAGTATAAGATAGAAAATATAAATATATTGAAGGTCACAGATAAATTCAAGAATGATAGAGGTAATAAGCTGTTCTTTAAGATAATTCAATCATGTTAAAGCTAACATAAGAAGGGCCTCTGTTCATTCTTGTGGGGTCCCTATAGTAAAAATGAAACAAAACAAAACAAAACTTCTTGGTGTAGAGGGATTGTACATGTGTCTAGCCCCAAAGGCCTTCTTTATTTTTATTTTTTGTGGAATAGGGTCTTACTCTATTGCTCAAGCTGGTGTCAATATTGTAGGCTCTAGACCAAGGTATAGAGGCACATGTTTAAAATCCCAGCAATCAGGAGGCTGAGGCAGGAGAATCACCATGGGTTTGAGGCCTGAGCTACAGAGTGAGTTCAAGGCAAGAAATACAAAGTGCGGCCCTGTCTCAAAACAAAATAAAACAAACCTTTGTGGGCTTTAGCAAACCTCCTATCTCAACTTTCTGAGTAGCTGGGACCACAGACATGTACCAGGAAGAAGAAGAAAAGGAAGAAGAAAAAAAAGAAGAAGAACAACAACAAGAAGGGAGAGGAATGTATAGTGGAGTTTCCTCTTCATTTTATATCAATAGAAGTTATATCGCTATTAGAAATTTATACTTTGAACCCCATATATAGGGATGACAATATATTTGGTGATGGTTGCCACAACTGTAAGGAAACCCATCTTTAGCATATGGAGCCACGTCTCTGTCCATCCTTCCTTATTCAAATTTTACCCCAGGTATACAATTGAGATCGACAATGTCAACCAATGGTACAGACTTTTGGTTTCAGTTCAGTTAACATTTACTGCATGTTTCTATATGCCAGGGAATTCACTAGGAGCTGTGGTTGATTAAGACAGTCCCTGTATTAAGAGATCTGTCTAGGGATATGGGGGGGCACGGGACAGCAGTGGTAGCAAAGAAGTTAAAACAACAAAAAACTACTCAAGGTGCTATAAAAACAGGGTACCTAATCCAGAGAGAAATCCAGCTTTAGTCATATAGTCTAATCCTATACACTGGAATTAGAACAGGCACTTCAGGGACTGCAGATGCCTGTACTTTTTAATGATATGTACTGTTCACTGAGTACTAACTATGTACCAGGCAATGTGCCAAATGCTTCCCATCTATCATCATTCAGTCATTTAGTCCTTTGAGGGAAGTTACTCCCCCTTTTAAAATGCAAAGACTGAATTGTGGAGAGATTAAGCAACTTTCCCAAAATCAGAGGTGGTAAGAAGCGAGGAGGTAATAGTCCAAATTCTACAGACCATTAAGTATCATTTTCTACTTCTGCTGGGGAATTAAACTCAGTGTAGCTTTGTATAAACCCTAAAAGTTCTCAGCCATACTCCCCACTTTAACCATGGTCTGCTCCTTTTCCCGTACATTTGGTGAATTGCCAAGTTTAAGCTTAAAAGTCTCAGCTTATGCAGAATGAAAGAACTTTTGTTTGTGTTCTTTATTAAGCTTTTGAAGGTACATTATGTTTTGCCTAGACCACTAAAAATGACTCATTATAAATTGGGCCTATTTAATAAAAGGATTGCTTTAATCCTGGGGGAGGCATTTTATGGCCTGGGTTGCTGAGAGCCCATGAAGGCTGTTGCTGCTTGTCATTCAGCTGTTTCTTTTTCTCCTCCCTTGCCAAGCTTTTCCTTTTTTCTCCTCTCCCTTATTCCTGTCCCTCCTTTTTTGTTTCTCTTTATCTTATGTGCTTTTCTTTTACTTTTTCAGCTTTGGCTTTCTAGGGTAGAATAAAGAACAAATGCAAACAAACAATATATCCTGGATTTTACCCTTGGGGCACAGTTTCTAGTTAGTCATTGTTCCCAGCAGGTGCAGGGCTCATTTTGCAGTCACTGCTCTACAATGCTTCTGAAGAGAGAAGTGCACATTGACTTTAAAGACTGCAATTTAGTCTTTGGGCTCTTTGGACAGAGAGGAGGGAGGCCAGTGTGGAAGAGGAGAGCCATCTGTTTCCCTGAAGGATGGTGCACCCTCTTAGCTCGATCAACCTGCAGGCCATTGTGGACTATGAGAAGCAGTGTGGGAAGTAGAGCTAACTAGACATAGTTGTGGACTACTCACATGCCCTCCTAGCTGTGTGGTACTCAAGGATTCAAAGCTATGTTTTCCTGAACTACCTGTCATGTTAATGAAGTCAAACTCTCATATTGGAACTGGAATATACCAGGGCATTCTCCAAGTCATGATCAAGTCAAATATTTCCCAACATTCCTGTCTGTTGCAAGAAAGTTATGCACTGGTACTGTGGGCATTCTCCCTCCTAACCTCCAGAGGTGTTTGGACTACAGCTAGTTTGCTATTTAACTCTGTCAAGAACCCTCCAATTTTATCCTTAAGACTCTCAGTTTTATGATCTAAGGGAGGTAACAATCACCTCCCTTCCTTTTTCCTTTAATACTTGCCAAACATGAAACTGAGAAGTGAAAAGCTAAGGGCTGTTGTACTCCCTTCTATTATCAAAGTGTACAATTGCCACCCACAGCAGCTGTTGCCCACAAAAGCCTTTTAATGCCTTTCAGCACAGAACTGCCTTTAGTTCTACTGCAGAAAGCTTGTCCTTCCTTTCTGCAGTTGGGAACACCTAGAACTGGCCTGATACCTCTCACTATCCCTGTAGTGACATTTGGGGCAGTGTGCTATTTGTCATATGCCTGGGCATGGAGATTCTTGGCCCTAGGAAGTCTCCTTTTTCTCTGTGGCTAAGAGGAGGGAATTATTGGGGGAAAGAAAACAAAAGATGGAAAGGAGGAGAAAGGGTGAGTTTGGGGTATACTGGGTAGAAATTTAGGAAATTACTATATAGCACGAGCACATGACTTAATGTTTTAATCAATAAGAGACTGTGTACAATAGTGATGGCATAAGATTGTATCACATAGTGACACTATAGCTGTCTTAGTTTGTGTGGATATGCTTTGTGATGTTTGCACAATGAGTTGCCTAATAATGTATTTCTCTGAATGAATCACAGTACTGTTGCTTCAAGAGACCAGTTTTAAGCTCTTTAATTATTCTTGCAGTTCCCTCCAGCCTTCATATCTTACTCTAGCCTTATTCCACTATGAGAGAAAGGTAACAGCACCCACATTGTAGCTATATATCTTAAGAATAGATTTTTATATTTTTAGAAAGCATGCTGTTTATCTTACATACTACTGAAGTTTTCTTCATGTGTTCAAGATTTACTGAGTACTATTTTCCATGCACTGTTCTAAATGGCAATGAAAAAAACAGCCCATATCTTAAGCAGGAAAATCACTACAAGAGGGGAAAATATGAATGTAAATTCATCCAGTGTTTTTAAAAAGTCCCTCTCTGCTTCTTTCCTCAAGTTAGACAGCACAAAGCAAGACTGAATTCTCATTGCAACCTGCCACATTGATCTTTTTCTTACCACTGATATTCTTACCTCTACATCTTGGTTATAGTCTGCCCTCCAACCTACCCTAAACATGCTCATATTAGAGGTGGGGGTTAGTTCAGAAATAGAAATGACAGGTTTAGTCAGAAGATTCCAGATCTAACCAAGTGATCTAACTTCTCTGACTTCATTTTTTTGTCTACGAGATCAGCTCATGACCATTATATTGTTTCCTTATGACATATTCTCAGAGAAAAGACCTTCCCAGGGATCAAAAGCTTAACCTCCTTAAATGTTCTTAAGATGACATCTACTTTTATGAATAGTTGGGATGCTATTGATGTAATTCAAGCTACAGGTACTGAAGGCTCTGGTTATAAACACAGAAAATGAGTGTTGTTTTCAACAGATTAGAAGCAAAAAGATTCAGTAATGGACAAGATGCAGCATTCAAGGGAAAAAGGAGGATTCTCAGACATCTGCATGAGGCTTGCAACCTGAGTGACAGAGAGGTGGAACCACCTGGTCCGTGTACCGAATTAACATTGTAAGGGTTAGGAACTCTGTCATTCAAAGTGGAAACAAACCTGATCCATGTTCCTTTCCACATAGTAATGATTACTCTGGAAATTGCCAACTCACTGCCTAAGCTGATGTTTTCTTTTTATTACACAGCATTCCAGTGTCTTTCCATCCTCCCCTCCCTCTGGACTTTCTGATGAGCCTCAGTCTGGCTCTCCTTCGCCCAGCTACATGTGGTCCTCAAGTGCACCACCTCGTTACTCTCCACCCTACTATCCACCTTTTGAAAAGCCACCACCTTACAGTCCCTAAAGAGGAACGAATGCCTTCTAGCTATTGAGATTATTGTGGCTTTTGTATTTCTGCTTTAGTGGAAGTATGTAGGGTGTAAAACTTCAAGTGTGATCCTTAATGCATAAATTTTTACAGCAGCCTGCCAGGCTAGGGAAAGATAGGGTTGAAGGCTGTTACCAGTGCAAAGGAAGAATGACTAGGCAGAACCCAGCATTTCCAAGTGGAACAGCTGAAGGTTGGAGTGCTGGCTGAGCAAGGAGACCGTCATGTTTGGACTTGCATTATCCTAGATTCCACTTCTGTATCAAGCGTCATTGACATCTGTCTTACTTTATGTAAAGGAGTATTGTCCTCTGGCCATTGGCAAATTGCCACTCTAGCACCTTGGTTAAAGTACTTGGCTTATAAGGCCCTATCTTTCCCTACTAATGTTCAGTCCTTAAGGAAAATTTCCCAAGATGATGGTTCCAGTACAGAGAGTTCTGGCTAAGATTTTGTTTGCTTTTTATCTGGATATGAAAAAGCTGCCTATATCTTACTCTTTTTTTCTGTGAGTATTGTAAAACTGGCTGTTGTGATCATTCAGCTCTGCTTTTGTCACTGGTACCTCCTACAGGGAAAAGTGCAATATTCTGAGGGAAGCAGAATTGTTCGAGAAGCACTGAAATACAGAGCAACCTGTGAATTGTTCTAAGTAGATTTCAGTAATACATCTGATAATTTAAGAGACTGAGAATCTACTATATGTTGTGTTCCTACACAATACATTTGCTGCAGGAGATATCTTACATTTGAAAACCAGAGTTTAAAGATACTAGAATAAGTTGGGCTGTTATGTGAATTGTTTTACTAATCTTTGTGACTATTTAATCTTTAAATATTGTGCTTCAACCCCAGCAAACCGCACGTACTCTGCACCTCACCTCCAAAAGAATCATCTGTATTTTAATGCCACTTCCCTTACTGGTCCTTTTTTTCTGTTGAGATCAATTATGATAGTATTAATTCAAGATCATGAAAGTGTTACAATGCCTCAAGTCTGTAAAACCCCCAAATGTAGCTAACTCAACAAATTTCTAAGTGTTATGGTAAATTTAAAATCCATCTGACATTGTGGTATTACAGTTCTGTTAATAATACATACCTTTATATTATTAACCTAATGAGTTTAAGAACATTTTGGAATCCATGCCTTTATTTTAGAGTCACCACCTTCACCAAGCTCTTATGCTAACCTGAGAAGTGGTTTAAAAGGAAGACTGATAATCTTATCCTTGTATAACATAAAAATGCATGGGCTACAGAAGGGTACCTAATTAGATAGTTCTGTGAATACAGAATACATACTGGAAACATTTCCAGCCAATTTTGCCACCTCTCAACTTGATGGATTAGAGGTAGCAGACAAATGCTGGTGCTCCCATCTACCTTACAGACACCTGACCATCAAAAATCATCAAGGCACAACCGTTTGCAAAATATTGTTTCATTTTCAGCATCATGAATGTTGTCAGATTTTAAACCTGAAATACTATAATTCTTTTGTGTTATACAAAACGATTATTATTTTTACAGTTCTGAGAATATTAAAACTACTGGATATCAAAAAAGGACTAATGACCAATTGACTTACAAATATCAGCTTGTAATACTCAATGAATTTTTTTTTGCCACTTATACTTTACCTTTTGCTTTAGTAAATATGTATTTTTAAAGGTACCATTAGACAAGATAGTCTACATTTACATTTCTTAAAGCGTGAAGATTCTAAGACTCGTTTCTATGTATTTTTCTTATTTACAAAGTAACTTGACAGTATAGATTTTGTAACACTTAATTTAAGCAGTTTTTATTACATTGAACTATATAATGTCCGTGTTACCTTAAAAATACTTGCTGCTTTACTCTTTTGCAAAACATTTGCTGTAATGAAGGAATTTGTATTTCCAATATGTATCTCAAATGCATTTTGTAATTTATGGCTTTAATCTTAATTCTGCTTTACAGTATTGAACTGGGCATGAAACATTAAAATATTAATCCAGAACCTATGTAAACTGGATGTTGCTTAAAATCTGTATCACTGCCATGTTGGGAACCCAGACTGCTTTTGTGATGTTTCAAATAAATAAAACTATCCTTGTTATCCACTTATAGGAGTCATCATGATATTAACAAAAGTATACCAAGACCACTAAAGCAACTGACAACACTTACCTCATTTTGACTATTATGATTAAAGAAATAATGGAACATGACTAACCAACATATAACACCTAATGGAAAATTCTGCCAGGGTGTCATCAGAAATAAGCACTAATCTCTCTTTACAAAACTGAAAACCAGAGAATACAAAAGCCCATATAATTTCTGGAAGACAATCTTGTAAACAATGCACACGAGGATCAGAATTAAATCATTTTATTTTTGCCATAAAAAGCTCTATGAACATCAGGTAATGATAAATGAAAAGTAGAACTTAAAGTCATAACAGATAAAACTGTACAAGTATGAATAATACAGTACTGGGGAAATGAATAAGATTTTTATATGATTGATACAGGCAAGGAAGCCAGTACTGTTCATATTTAATTCTTCAGAATATGTATGCCCTGACAATACAAAATATCTTCAACAGTATTTACTGTTTTATCTTTTTGGTACAGTGGAAAATATGACTTCATTTCCTCCTAGTGGATGTATGGTGGTGATGGGGTCATGACCACCAAAATAGTGAATATTGAAAATACTTTTTAAAATCTTGCAGGATTGCTATAGCATTTTAAAATCTTTGCCTTATTTGAATATTTTTGTTATTTCTTTTAACACATTTTCTATTTAAAATAATTGCCATCTAGTATATTTATGGGTAATTTAGCACTATAGCAAATTTGAAGACAACCTGCTCAAAGTAAAAGAAAACTCAATAGCTGGAAAGCTAAGTATAAAATAGAAAAGCCCCATAAGTTTAAATTGCATCTTGCCACAAATTTTCAATCCAGTAGAAAAAGTTTTATCTCAAAAGCATATTCCACATGAACTCCAAACTTTGGGTAAGCAAACTTCTACAAAAACAAAGACCTAGCAAAGCTTGGTGGCTTATGCCTGTAATCCCAGCCCGGAGGGGGACTGAGACTGGAGGATACAAGTTCAACTTCACCTGAGCAAGACATTCTCAAATTAAAAAAGGCTAGGATTGTAGCTCAGTAGTAGAGCACCCCTAGGTTTGATCCCCAACAATAAAGATTAAAAAAAAATAAATCTGAAGACCTTGAGACATGCAAGTAAGTCTTCTGGCAAAGCTGCAACTTAACTTCCCAGGTTTCCACCTCTCCAGAAAATACTTTTAGTAGGCACAGTTTAACACTTCGTATTCAGAATTTACACAGCATGGCAGCAGCAAATAACTATATCAGTATTACTCATAATGGATAGTTTTCCATTATAGAATTAATTTTTAGTTTGTCATAATGGACTTGTAGAGACTACTGAGCTTTATTATGACAAAACCATTGATGTAGCAGTTAAGTCTGAAAGGTTTGGATGCCCTGCTGGCATCAGTATCATTCACACTGGTAGAATTATGTCTAGTTGGTAAAATAACCCTAATGAAAATAAAATTTCCACTGAGAATATTTCAGAGTGCACCTCACTGTCAGAGAATAATGCTATCAATATCTACAGAGGAAGGAAAAAGATACTGTGATTCCAAAAATCTGATCCTTAAGGTATACAGCAATTTCACATTTTCTAATGGTTAGTTTAAGACTCCCAGATTAGAAAATAATAAATGCACATAAACTTGACCTGTGTAAGCAAAGGATATTATTTTATTTTTCCTTATATTACTGCAAATACTGACATCTGATCCTCTCTGCTCCCAATTTAAAAAACACTGACACCAATATCTTAAAATTTTGCATACCAGCCAGGCGTGGTGGCGCAGGCCTGTAATCCCAGCACTTGGGAGGCTGAGGCAGGAGGATTGTTGTGAGTTCGAGACCAGTCTGAGCTACAAAGTGAGCTTGAGGCCAGCCTGAACTGCATAGTGAGACCCTGTCTCAAAAAGACAAAAAAAAAAATTTTTTTTGCATACCATCTGAAAAATGACATAGACATAAGAAATTACCATTAAAGCTTTAACTGAACATCAAGAAATAAGACTATTTTTATTTTTTTTTATTTTTTGTCTTTTTGAGACAGGGTCTCACTATGCAGTTCACACTGGCCTTAAGCTCACTTTGTAGCTCAGGCTGGTCTCGAACTCACAACAATCCTCCTGCCTCAGCCTCCCGAGTGCTGGGATTACAGGCTTGTGCCACCACACCTGGCTCATAAGACTATTTTTAGAAATACGTGGCAAGGAGGAAGAAAATACTTATGCTGAACTAACAAATACTTAAGCAAGGTTAAGAATGACTAATAACTATGTAGAACAATCTTTCACTATTACTTTTTTTCCTTGAAAAAAATCATTTACAGAAATTCATCAAGTTAATTTTGTCACAAATGCTAGGATATGTATTTGTTCCAACCTGCTTCCTTTTAGTACTAGCATTTGAGTAAGTTTTGACTTTACTAAGTATTTAAATGTGTCACTCTAAAAGAAAGGTGGCATTTATTGTGACAATAAATGGGAACTGACAAGTCTATATAATATTCCATATATAGTTTCCAATTGCTATAATATTGTAATGATTTACAGATAGAACATAATTTATTTTAGAAGGGATAAAAATCTGAAATATTTTGTTGAAAAGTACTAGACCATCATTTCAGTTATTTGAAATGAAACCTCATTACAGAGTATAATATGAACATTTAAAAATATGCCTGTAGTCTTCAGCCCCAAACACATATAGGAGTCTCATCTACAGACTAACATTTACAGATTCACACATAGTTAGATTATGTGTAAAAACTAATTTGGTAGATTTCACATAGAAAAGTTTGCAACACTTCATGGGAATATTTTAAAATATAATGAACAAAAACAAAATCTCCATTTGGTTCCATTCCATCTCCATTTAATTTCATTCTATCTCTATTATGAAGAGCAGATAAAAATACATGGGACAGAACTTTTCATCTCCTCCTGGCTGCATTACAGATGTTTTTATATTAGCATTTTGCTTATAGAGACCACACTGCAAAGGCATATAGAGTAGCAAAATGACCAAAGTCTTTTACAGACTATGAAAATAGGGGGATTAATTCAAACTAGCTAAAACTAATTCTTCATATGACACACTTGTCTGCATGGCTACTTTCATTGGGGTAGGGAGGTGGGTTACTATGCATTTGGACTAGCAGAGTACATAACCAAGTGGAGATTTATTCTCAAATTTTCTAGAACAATTCTAGACATTGTTTACTTTTTATGCCATATACAAGACACAACACAGATTTATAGCCTCAATGTTAAGAAAACTGAAAAATCAGCAATAAAGTGCTAACATGGAAGAGGAAAGTTTAAAAATGTGCTAGGATATGCTAGTTACTCATTTTCAAAGAACATTCAGACTGCTTTTAATTCTATTCAGAAAACTATCTCTCTGAGTTTCTTTTGCTTCTTAATTGAGCTGAAAGCTAACTATATAAACATATACTTGAGGGGGGTTTTCAACCTCTACTCACTTTCAGAAAAATTTGTTTCTAAATATTAACATATAATTCAACTAGGCTACCTTCAGATGTGGCAGATCCAACTGACATGTTTCACTTTAATTGGTTTTACAGGTCTTCTGAAATCCCTGCCCATTAATCCAAAACAAAACTTTCTGTTATCTCAATGGAGTTCAGTAAGATTCTGGTATTATAAATTCAAACTCAGTACTGCCATCTGTTACATTCTGTTTAAAAATTGCATCATTTTCCTGCTGGATAAAAATGTCTTCCCAGGTCACTGGCTTGTTCTGAGTAGATGTCGTGCCTACCGGAGGTTCTTTTCCAGCATCAACCTTATAACCAGTACCGCCATCTTTCATTCCAGGCATAGTGCTTGACCTATCAGAAAGATAGGCATATTGTCTGATCTGTAAAGACTTACATGGATGTAAACGATAAAGCTTTGAGTCACCAGAAGGATCTTGGCTGTGAACTGACTTTATGTGTGAAGACATAAACTGATAGTTGATGAAAGACTTGCCACATGCCAAACACTGATACCTACGTTCCCCTGTGTGATGAATTTCATGCTTTGTGCGATATTCTGCAAGGGGAAATACCTTCTCACAGTAGCGACACGGATACTTCTTCTCCCAAGAATGAATGTTAAAATGTCTCCGTAAACTTGTCAGACAGACATATGACCTTTTGCATACAATGCAGATATAATAGACCCTTCCATCTACTATTAACTCATAATGATCATCATGTTTTACTTTCATACGTTTGCCTGTTGATTCACTGCCAGAAGTTTTTGGTATCTCATTTCCCAGTCTGGCCTCCCCTTCATCAGGGTCATCTTTGACAGGGATCACAATGTCATAAGTATCTTCACCGATATTTGCATAAACCTTGCAACCAGTAGACAAGCCTTCAATTTCAGTAGCTGTATCTAATGTAATGATCTTCTGGCCCTCCATTAGATGTTTTGATCCCAAGCCTGTATCATTAGTGTTTCTAGTAATTACATCTGAAATTTTTAAAGAATTGGAAATTGGTTCTTGCAGAAATGTAGGAATCTGCATCTTCTGCATCAATGATCCATCAAAAGTGGGATTTTTGGAGGTGTCAGCCTGTGGGACCAATGATGTATTGCTGACTGCTGAGTCTGGACTGGAGCTGATAGTATCGACATCATCATCATCTATAATTTCCTCTTCTTCTTCCTCATTGGCTTTGTTTCCTGTTAAAACTGCATTATTTGGTTTTTGTTGATTCTGCACAAGTAGGTTGATTGGAGAGGACATATGATTTGGAAGTGAAGAACTGACATTTGGTGGTGTAGGGAGTGGTGCCTGATTCAACAAAATAATATTGGGAGTCAGATGCGTTGGAGCTGAAGATACCAGCAGTGTTTCACTACCCTGTGTCTGGCTCAGAGTTGCCTGATTCACAGGAGTTGGAAGTTTCTGAGTAGGTGTGATACTTGTTAAAGGAGGAGAATTACTGCTAGTGCAAGGTGCAACATCTGAAATAGCACCAGGTCCTGGGTTTGGCTGGACCTGTGTCACTGCATTGTTACTAGGCAAAGCCTCCTTTGCAGGCAAAATCTCTGAGCAGAAAATGACATCGTCATCATCATCATCTGAATCAGTAACAATGATCTTTTTCATTTCATAATCTTCAGCAGATAATGAAAAAGACTCTGTTATAATAGGCATTATAGTAGCCCCATTATCCTGGGCTTCATCTTTTGATTTTTGTATTTCAAGGTTTTTGTCACTAGAACCAGGAGGTAAGGTTTCAGCATTACCATCCTGAGGGGTAGCTGAGATACTTTTAACCTGTGACAGTGGGACACCAAGCTCAGCTATAAATTTTACTCCTAATAACTGCCCTGATTTAATTAACTCATCAAGTAAATCTGCTCTAACACGGACAATTTTAGAACTATAAATATAATTGAGAATTTCTGCAAAGATCTCTGCTCTTATAAAGCTCAGTTCCACAACTTGCCCAGCAACTGAGAAGAGCTGATGGAAGTATGTACTTGAAGCTGAAAGAATATTCCGGTGAGCTCGGAATTTTCGGTCTTCCACAATAACAGTAACATCACAAAACAGTCCATGGCCACGTTGCTCATTCAAGGAGTTTAGCAGGCTTCCAGAGTACTGAATATCGGTTGCAGAAATCAGTTTTCTACTCTCCATACCTAGAAGAGAAGAGGAAAGCATGAGGGAGGATTATGAAGAAAGCATAAAAGGAGTTTATCATTCAGAATTTAAGCCACAGAACCATTAAATAGTTTCAATTTCAAAAGCAGTTTGCCGTAACTTTTTGACTTTTGTATAGTGGTCATATAGGCTGGCTTTTGGCCCATGAGTCAGATCTTGTGACTTCCTCCTGAGAAGAGGTAATTAAATTTTTAGTTGCTATGCAGATTTGAACAGCAAGTCCCCTAGGTGCCTTCCTTTGACTCTCAGATACACATATCTCTATTAAACAATTTTTAAAGATTAGAATTCATTTTCTTCATACCAATTTTGGGTTTCTTCCTCAAGAACAGGTGAGGATTAATTTTTCATTGTCTTAAAATTTTTAAAGGAAAATGTGCATCATGAATGCATAATATTTCATCCATAAATGAGTGATGTAAATGTCAGAAAAGCTTGGTATGTCCAATACTTAGCCTGAAATATATATATTCTTCCTAAATTTTAACTAATCTTATCAAGATTATATTTAAAGGCTACTATCTGTAGTCTGTAACAGTTAGCACAACTTTGCATTAAACTGGTATGTCCAATCTTGATAAACTATTAAACATTATTCTTACCCCTTCCTATATTTTACCTCTTTGCCAGCTCTCTCACCACAAATTCAACAAAGGCTGTCATGAAAAAATACTGACAATGGAAATAGAAAGCATATCACTTCTTAATGCAGATTTGCTTGAAAACCTGAAACACTTCATTTAAAAAAAAATTTTTAAATATATTTTGTTCTTATAAGATCTTACTACACAGCTTGGACTCATAGTGATCCTCCTGTTTTCAGCCACCCCCACACTGGGATTATAGACATATGCATCACAATTCCTGATTTGAAATTATACTACAAAGCCACTGTGATAAAATCAACATGGTATTGGCATCAAAATAGACCTGAGGATCAGTGGAATAGATTAGAATATGCAGACGCATCTACGAAAACACTCAGCCATCTTATCTTCGACAAAGGGGCTACACAAGCCCACTGGGAGAAAGATAGCCTCTTTAACAAATG
>PVKA01023663.1:0-28204 GCA_004027165.1 Ctenomys sociabilis | reverse complement strand
CCAGCACCACATGCCATGCCAGCCCCTCCCCCCAGGGCGGGCTGAGCTGACCCCCCACCCCCGCAAAAAAAGAATCCGTGATGTGTAGCGAGACACTGTAATAAATAAATTAAAAAAAAAAAAAAAAAAAAAAAAAAAAAAAAAAAAAAAAAAAAAAAAAAAAAAAAAAAAAAAAAAAAAAAAAAAAAACTTCATATGGAATCAAAAGAGACCCAGGATAACAAAAGATCCTGGGAACAGAATTGTAGTCCCAGGCTCCTACTTCTATTACAAAGCAGCAGTGATAGAAACAGCATGGAACTAGCACCATGGACCAAGGGAATGGAGCAGAGGCTACAGGAGCAAGCCTAGACATGTTCAGCTCTGACCTTTGACAAAGGGGCCAAAAACTGTATAGCCTTCTTAATAAATGGTGTTGGAAAACTAGCTACCCACGTGTAGAAGATTGAATCTAGACCCATATTTCCCACCATGTGCCATATTTTCCCCCAAATACTACCTAATAGCCTTAAAAAGTAGAGATCATAAATTCAGGTGCTGGGCCAGGAAAATAGCTCAGTTAGAATAAGTTTTCCTGGCAAGCTCAGGGTCCTGAGTTCAATCCCCAGTTCCACCAAAAAAAAAAAAAAAAAAAAAAAAAAAGAAGTTTATAAACTCTTGTGGGGCCAGAGAGATGGCAAGCGCAAAGGCCTGAGTTCAATCCCCAGTTCCACAAAAGCCAGCGCCCTCAGCCTGTCCTTGTCTCAGCTGTGATTGCAGTGTAGCCACCAAGCAAGAGAACAGCGAGGGATGATCTTCTGCATGACTGTAGCCATCACCATGATAACGACCAGCTAGGGCTTATTGTCCAGTTAAGTTTTATTTTGGTGCAAACATAATAATAAACTAAAATCAAAGTGGGTCAAAGGGCCAGCCAAATAGCTCAGCAGACTGAAGTGTCTGCTTAGGTAGGTACAGGTGCCGGAGGTTTGATATGGTGGATATGGTGGCATGTGCTTGTAATTCCAGTGCTTGGGAGGCTGAAAATAGGAGGATCACTATGAGTCCAATCAGTGTAGTGAGACCCTGTCAACCCTGTACTAAAATACAATAAAGATAAGATAAAATAAAATAAAAATAAATCAGTTATCAAATGCAGTGAGGCAATTAGTGCAGCCATTATGCCTTATGGAAATCAATATGGAGATTCCTCAGAAAACTAAAACAACACAGTGGGAGCCCAGGAGGGTCTGGCTGAGTGAGACACCTCACGGTGCTTTAAGAAAACTATAGACAAGCTGGACAAGGGGTGTTCACCAGCTCTGAGAAGGCCAACTGGAGGAAGGTGGAGGTATAGGAGAATAACACTCTGCCAGCCCAAGAGACTGTTGAGCAGGAAAAGTATAGAGACATTTCATAAGAGCCTAGACGCCTCACTGCATTTGTTAACTTAAACTATAGGTAAACTCACACCCTAGACGCGTCCTCATCCCGTCATCTCTGAAATGCCCACAATCATGACATGGAAGAGGAGCCACCTGCAAGCCACAAGCTGCACTGTGGGCCCAGGTGCTCTGCACTAAAGCCACAGCCCACGGGCTCTGAGGGGATCACCCTATCAGACTGCCAAGTTCTCCAGTTTGCCCTGGTATCCCAGGAAATTATTTGTATCATAAATAAAAACAAAATATACCTTGTCAGATAGCAAATACAAACAGGCATCTTCCTGAAAGGGTTGAAGAATCTATTACCAAAAGAGTCATGGGAGAAGTACATGCATACCCATGGTGATAATTGCACCCTTTAGAATAGCTAAATCTTGGGAGTGGCCCATATGTCTGTCAACAGGTGAACGGACAAAGAAAATGTGGTATTTACACACAGTGGAATATTACTCAACCATAAAGAAGGATAAACTTGAGTCATTTGTAGGAAAATGGATGCACATTTGATGGGGCAGGCAGGCTCCATTTTAAAGGAGGGTCCCTTCTCCACTTAAACTATAGGTAAACTCACTCCCTCACCCCCTCCCATGTAGCTAACCATAAACCCACTCAGAGAAAATCAACGTCATAAAATAGGAGCAAATAGTTAGAATAATTTGGGTAATAGGGCAAACATTAAACCACACTGCCCACCCGGTGGTAGATAGATGGTCAACAGTGTCTGGGAAATGTAAACATTCTTGTAAAATTCCTTAAAAATGAGGTCATGCGGTTACTATGGAAACATGAAAAGTGTATAACTTGAAAGCAAAGTTCAGGCAGGTACTGACAACTCTGGGAGTCTTGACCCAAAGTCAGGGCGTTGGTCAGTTGCAAGCTTACCATAAAAGCTTCCTTGTTTGAAATTTCTGCACTTGGTCTCTTTTGTGGGGCGTTTATCTTTGCTCGCTGTCATCTGCTGCCCCACGTGGAAGACCCCCAGTGGAGATTAGCTTCCTCTAAGGGAGACCCTCAGTGGAGGTGCCCTGCACCTCTGAGTTTTGTGGACGCTCCTCAGGTGGCAGGTGGCAGGGCGGCCTGACTAGTTTCTGCTGCAAGGGACTGTGAGGCAGCTGCAGGGCAGGACAACAAAGCTCTGCCTTCTGATGTAGATAATATTTAAAATTGGATTTCTCATCTTTTTCTTTTTGTGGAACCAGGAATTGAACTCAGGCCCTTGCATTTGCCAAGCAAACGCTTATTCTACTGAGCCATCTCCCCGGCCTGCTCATCTGTTTTTGGTTTAATTGGAAATTTGTTTCTCTTCCAGGCTGACAATTTGATGGGCCCAGGCTCCCAGATTTGGCAGACAATTGGTCTTAGCATGGCCGAGAATTTAGTCAGCGTTCGATTTGGTCGGTCCTGATGTTAAAAACATTCTAAATAGATGGCCAGGGACAGTGAATAGTTCCTGGGATTAGTTTATCTTGTGTTTTCCCAAAGGTACTGCTGCACTCTCTGATTACACCTGAATTTGTTAACTGAACTGGTGGGTTCCTGGCGGACCTGCTCCTGCCTTTCCTAGCCCTCTGTACCACCCTCATAGAAGCTCGGAAGGATCTGCTTGGCTGCTGTGGATCCCCATGACTACAGGTATTGTTTCAAACTTTGTTAGCTTTGGTTTCTTGCTTTTGGTGTGCTTTAGAAGGGCGAGCACTAGCTAGCTAGCTCACTGCTATGGGTGCCGCCCATAGCAAGCCAACCCCGGCTGGAATGCATAGTTTCAGCACTTGCGAGGCTGATGTAGGAAGATCATAGTGAGTTTAGACCAGCCTGGGCTACAAAGTGAGCTCAAGGCCAGCCTGAACTGCACAGTGAGATCCTGTCTCAAAAAAAAAAAAACAAAAAAAAACAAAAAAACAAAAAACCAGACAAAACAAAACTGATAAATTTAAGAGGGAAGCTTCATCTTGTGAATTACAATGGCCATTCAGTATAGTGTGGCCAGCGGAGGAAGCACTAGATCCTCACATAGCCAGCAGGGTCAGGGAGGTTACTGGGAAACTGGGACATCTGGACTAGTTCCCCTACATAGATTCCTGGCTACGTGCAGTTTGGATGATGCCTCAGGGGCTTAGGATGTGTGAGTGTGGGCTTCCAGACGCAGTTTTAGTAAATTCTGTTTTGCCCTCGGCTCCCGGCTCCCAGCCCCCAAGGACGACCTTACCTCTGCCTCCCAGCACCCCTGCTGCCCAATCCTGCTCTTCCTGCCCAGCCTGCTGCGCACCCCATTTGGCAGATGACCCCCCTCTGTGCTGCAACAGAGGAAAGTGACACAGGGGAAGGAGGCTGCCGCCCTGAAAGATACCGGAGGAGCTCACGTTCTCTAAAGAATGAATTTTAGGAACAACAGAGATTCAGAGCAGAGTGTATTTATTAAGGGAAAGAAAGTTTCTGTCTGAAAAAGGGACAGAAAGGGACCCCAGTGGGTTGTGGGTTGCCAAGGAACTCAACTTTTCTGGGGACTTTTATAGAGCAAAACCATGAGGTGTGGCGGACCCAAGTTGGGAAACATGGGAACTTACTAGATGTGCATGAGGTAGGACAAAACTGATCAACCAAAATTACAAGCACAATTGCTCAGGTAAAATTGATTAAATCAGGATCAAATGGGAAAGCAAGTCATGTAGCAAGCAGGCATGAATACAGAACAGGTTTTGTTTTTGTTTTTTGTTTTTCTGTAGAGGCTTGGATTAGTGACTCTTCCTGGCTTTTTCAAGATGATTTATGCCTATTTATTTATTTTTTAAAATTTACTTATTTATTACAGTGTCTCGCTACACATCACAGCTTCTTTTTTTGCGGGGGCTGTCAGCTCAGCCCGCCCTGGTGGGGAGGGGCTGGCATGGCATGTGGTGCTGGGGATTGAACTGCAGACCCTGAGAGCTTGCTTAAGCAGGCGCTTTAGACTGCTGAGCTATCTTGCCAGCCCTTGATGCCTATTTAGAATATCAGTCCCTGATGTCTATTCTTAGGGAGGTGTGAAGGTGCATCTGTTTAATCTTTTGTCTTGAGGCCCAGCCCACAGTGGAAGTACCTGTCTTGCCCACCATTGGAAGATATATCCTCTCCCATACTGAGGTTATGAGGTTACCCATGAAACTTGTGAAGTATATAACCTGAAAGCAAAGTTCAGGCAGGTACCGACAACTTTAGGAGTCCTGGCCCAAAGTCAGGGTGTCTGTAAGCTGCAAGTTTGCAATACGAATAGCCTTATCCTTTCCATAGTTGGTCTCTTTCGTGGGCGCTTAGCTTGCTATCATATGCTGCTGCACCTTGAGACTCTAATGTTAAGTGAAATAAATCAGGCGCACAGGCTTAAACATAGTTCCTCTTATATGAGCAACAAAATATAAATAAAGAACAAAATAAAAGATAGATAAGAGGAAAGCCGGGCGTGGTGGCGCATGCCTGTAATCCCAGCACTCGGGAGGCTGAGGCAGGAGGATTGTTGTGAGTTCGAGACCAGCCTGAGCTACAAAGTGAGCTTAAGGCCAGCCTGAACTGCATAGTGAGACCCTGTCTCAAAAAGACAAAAAAAAAAAAAAAAGATAGATAAGAGGAAATAGGGAGATAGATATACTTTGCACAAAGAAAGTAGACAGGGCCAGGAAGATAGCTCAGCAGCGTAAGTGCCTGCATCACAAAATGCAAGGTCTGAAGTTCGGTTCCTGCTATCACAAAAAGATAAACAACAGACCAAGCTATTGAGGGAAATGGAGATAGAGAGGGAAGGGGAGGAAGAGAGGTGTATGATGTACTTTCTTTTTTTTTTTTTTTTATGTATTTAGTATAAGGTCTACAGTGTCTCACTACGCAGATCAGACTCATAGTGATCCTTCCTGTGATCCTTCAGCCTCCCAAGCCCTGAGATTACAGCAGCACCACCACGCCCAGTCTCAGTCACCATCTCCGTGGGGGGCGTGGCCTGGCCCAGCATGAGGAAGATAGAACCCTGGTCTCTGCTTCTGCCTAAGCAGGTGTACATGTGTTGACTTATTTTTGCAGAGTGGGGGGCAGAGCTGGCAACTGAACTCATTGAGCCATCTTCCTGGCCCCTGTGTGGACTTTTTACAAGGAATGCAATCATTATGTACTGCAAATGCAAACACATGAAAAATAAAAATTTCAAAAAAAATTTTAACCCTATGTATGTGTTTGTGCATGAATGCCCTAGTGTGTGTACTAGAAGATGGGTGGACTGTCTTTGCTCTATGTAAATAGGGCCTTTGAATTTTTATTTTTGATTAATTTGTTCTGATTTTTTAGTTATTCCTAAGGAACTGTAATAAACAAATATCAGGATACCCAATGCTAAATAAAGATGTTGTATTTATTTAAAAAAAAAATTTAACCCTAAAAAAAAGACATGATGCAAACCTGTACTCCCAGCACTCAGAAGGCTGAGGCAAAATGTTTACCCTTAAGTTCAAGGCCAACAAGGGCTACAGGTGACAGTGAGTTTAAAGCCAGCCTGAATTACACAGCAAGACCTTATCTCAAAAATAAATAAATAAATAAAAATGTAACACCATTATGTCAACTAGCACAATCAATAAATGACCAAATGGAGGCTGGCCAGATAGCTCAGTGGACTAAAGCACCTGCTTAGGCAGAGCTCAGGGGCCAGGGTTCAATCTCTGGTAACACAAACCATGCCGGCCCCTTCCCCAGGACATGCTGAGATGGTGATTGAGACTGGGCATGGTGCGTGCCTATAATCCCAGCTCTTAGAAGGCTGAAAACAGGAGGATCACTATGTGTCTGATCTATGTAGTGAGACCCTGCAGACCCTCTATTTGTATTTCTTTATCTCTTTATTTATTATTTTTTATTTATTTTTTGTCTTTTTGAGACAAGGTCTCACTATGCAGTTCAGGCTGGCCTTAAGCTCACTTTGTAGCTCAAGCTGGTCTCAAACTCACAACAATCCTCCTGCCTCAGCCTCCCGAGTGCTGGGATTAACAGGCATGCACCACCACGCCCGGCTCAAACCCTCTATTAAATACATTAAAAAAAAAAAGACCAAATGAATTGAACAAACACATCTTAAGGAAGTACAAATGGCCAATGAGTATATAATGTTCCACTACTTTATTTTTATTTTTTGCTTTCTTTTATTTGCTTTGCATGGCCATATTCCACTACTTTAGCCATTAGGGAAATGCATGAAAACTGCATTGAGATTTCATCTTACCCCATCAGAATTGCTATCATTAAGAATATACAAAACAGTAATTACCAGCAAGGATGAAGAGAAAAAGGGACCTTTTTTCTACACTGTTGGTGGGAATGTAAATTAGGAGAATCCCCACAAAAATCATAGGATGGAGGTTCCTCAACAAGCTAAACACAGACGCAACATGTGAGCCAGCTATACCACTTCTTGGTATGTGTGCAAAAGAATTAGTCGATGTACTAGAGGGATTCCTGTGCATCCGGGTTTACTGTGACACAGTTCACAATAACCAAGGTATGGATCATCTAGCTGCCCATCTACAGATCAACAGGTAAAGAATGGAACTGTGAGAGATCATCACAATATTAAGCCAGACTCAAAAGGACAGCACTAAGGGCTGGTGAGATAGCTCAAGGGACTAAGCACCACACACCCCATTGGCTCCTCTCCTGGCTCACTGAGCCGGCCACCGAGACTGGTCACGGTGGCACACACCTGTAATGCTGGCACAGGGGAGGCTGAAAATTGAGTGATCACTACAAGTGCAAGCTGCTTAGTGAGATCCTGTACCAAATACATAAAAAAAGAAAAGAAAGACAAGCATTGAGGGTTTTGCTTAATATGTAGAATCTTAAAACAAATGAACTAAGAAAGAAGACAAGAAAGTAGAAAGGCCGTTAGACAAGAGAAGCAAGGGGATGAAGAGGGAGGTTGTAAGGGAGGGCAGCAGGATGGACATGATCAGAATCTAGGCACTGAAATCCAATACTAAAGGACAGTGATTGAAAAATCCAGCTGAGCCAGGCGTGGTGGCGCATGCTTGTAATCCCAGCACTCGGGAGGCTGAGGCAGGAGGATTGTGAGTTCGAGACCAGCCTAAGCTACAAAGTGAGCTTAAGGCCAGTCTGAACTGCATAGTGAGACCCTGTCTCAAAAAGACCAAAAAAAAAAAAAAAAAAAAAAAAAAAAAAAAAAAAAAAAAAAGAAAAATCCAGCTGAGGGGCATTAACCATGGTGCAGCTTACAGCATCTCTGGCTGAGCACCACGGCCGCATGGGAGGCCTGGGACTTTGTTAGCAGGGCTGTCCTGCGCTTGGCAGCATCGTATCTGGCCTCTGCTCACCAAATGCCAAGTATCACCCGCCATCCAGTGGTGACAACCAAAATGTCTCACACGTTGCCAGTGGGAGCGAAATGCCCCTGGTAGGGAACAACTAAGCAAGAGTGACAGGGGAGTGGCATTGCATCCTCAAACTAGCAAGGAGAAATCCGTCACCTCCAAGAAGTGGCCTTGCAAACTGCAGTAAGAGCAGGAGCCCTGAGATGTGTTCCACGGGACAGGAATTGTGGCCACAGGCTATTGGTGGCAAACTTAGCCTGGCAGGCTGGCAAGATAGCTCAGTGGTCTCAAGTGCCCACTTAGGCAGAGCAGCAACTACGGTTTAAATCCTGGTACCACATGCCATGTCAGCCCTTCCCACAGGGTGGGCTGAGCTGGCCAACAAAAAAACAATTAGCCTGGCAAGGAGGGAGTAAGGAACTTCACCTCCTTCCCCCAGACCCTTCTCTGGATTCCTTCACTCCATTTAGCCAAGTGTGAATGAGGTGGTATGTCCTGGGCCAAGAGCATCAGGGAGAAGAAAGCAGAGTGAGGCTAGAGGGAAAGGGGAATCCAGTAGCCCAGAAACTACAGTCAGCCCAGGTGGCAGCTGAGATGTCGAGGGGGTTAGACCGAAGTGAGTGTAGCCAAAGCTGGACGTGATGGCAGTGCACATTTGCAATCCTGGGACTGAGGAGGCTGGGGCAGGAAGATCATGAATTTGAGACCAGCAGGGGCTATGTAACAGGACCCTATCTCAGAACAAACAAACAAAAAAAGCAGATGGATCCAGGGTATTGGGGGAAGGCCCAATAGCTGATGAGATGTCGGCAGCGAGGGAGCAGAAAGCCTTAAGGACAAGCTTTGTGGTCTGGGCAGTTGGGCTGAGGTTGCTAGTGCCATATTTTAAAAACAAGAAAGGCAGAAAGAAGAAGGGTACCCTGTAGAGAAGGGTAACGTTGAGTTTGGTTTTGAAGATTTTTTTGGGGGGTGCAGACAATGCACACCAGGCATGTGCTCTAGCATGCAGCCCTAGCTCCAGCCGGTTTCTTGTCTTTGTGGTGTTTTTTTTTTTTTCTTTTCTTTTTTTTTTTGGTGGAACCAGGGACCTTGTGCTTGCCAGGGAGGTGCTTATTCCACTGAGCCATCTCCCTGGCCCCTGTCTTTGTGTTTTGAGATAGGGTTTTTACTATCTTGCTCAGCTGACCTCAAACTCCTGGACTGAAGTTACGCAGCTCAGGCCCTCAAGTGTCAGTTCCACAGGAGGGTGTCACTGCCTGGCTCCCATTAGGCTTTGAGCTTTCTGAGGAGCCTACACGAGATGACTGGAGCTGTTGGGGTGCAGCGCAGTTCTGTGAGGATGCAGGGTGCAGTTGAGGGGCCTGGGCTACATGCCAGCCAGGGAACCCTAGACGGGAGAGGCACTGGTGCCCGCTTCCCACAGACGCTGTCTTGCTTCCCACTCACTAGGAGAAGGAAGTGAGCACAGGGCAGAGGAAGGAAGAGGAATGGTGAAGGAGAAGTGGTAGGTCCTTGGCACACAGGGAACTCAGAGTATCCCTGATTTCATATTCCTCATCTCCTCATGGGTGTTTTCCCCAAGAGAGAAGTAAGAGCTGAAGGGTGAGGCCAACCCAAAGCACAGACCAACAAGAAGGCAAGGACCCTATGGAGTCAGCTCATGGGTGTCAGGCACTGGCTGTGGGGGAACAACATTGGCCCCGTATCTAGTCTTGTGATACCTGGGACCTGGCAGTGATAAAGCCCAGGATGGAAGAACCAGATAGTCTCCACTTCCAGATCAAAGGAGCCATGAAAGGTAGCACACAGAGATGACAGGTCAGAAGGGCAGAAGGACCTGATTTTTCTAAGGTGAATATTCAATAACATTTACTGGGCTATGTGGGAACAATGTTATGATCCCCGCTTGACAGATAAGGAAACTGAGGCTAGTGACAGTATAGGGACTTGAGAGAGATTTGAACCTGAGCCTTCACACGTCCCCTTTCTGCGCAGTGTGGCTGCCGTCATGCTCCACCGTGGCAGCAGGCTCACCTCCCCCATGCCCCGTGACTTCCTTCCATCCCTCTTCTACCTCCCTCCCTATATCTTCATGTCAAGAAAGTGAATATTGGCTTTAGTGGACTACTGTCTCAGTTACTTTTCTCTTGTTGCTGGGACAAATACCTGACACTCAAAGTTGGGAAGGAAAGGTTTATTTAGCCCACAGTTCCTGGAGGTTTCAGTCCATACTCGGCGGACTCCAAGGCAGAGAGCAGCTATTCATGGCAGTGGCAAAGAGCAGAGAGCAAAATGGAAGAGCAGGAGCAATGATGGCTATAGAGAGCAGGTATCTCTCCTCATATTGTAATGCAAAGCACCTGCTCCAGGACATGTACAGCACCCACAATAATCAATCATGACTGCATGAGGCTTTGGGGGGACACCTAGACACAACTACACTGTAAGATCTTTGAAAAATACCTGGATGTTGATCTAGCTTGTGTACTGCCATTTCTATTAAGGAAATATTAAAATAAGTCATCTCACTTTTATATCTTTCTTCCCCCCCCCTCTTGACCCTCAATAAAGGGGTGATCCCTAATCCTAACCTGCAAACCTATCTTATTGCCCTTACTCCTGCTTTGTTTTTTGGTACCAAGTATTAAACTTGGGACCTTGTGCTTGCCAGGCAGGCGCTTATGCCACTGAGCCATCTCCCTTGTTCTACCCCTGCTGATGGTGTCAAGAATAGGTTTATTTTTCCAGAGGTACTAGACATCTTGACTCAGGAGCCACCAGGGAGTAATACAAGGATGGGGATTCCAAGCCTGCCAGACTCCTCTCCATCTATGCCACAGTGCCTCTCCAGGTCACAGAACCCAGCCCTTCTCTGCTTAATCTTGGTTCTTCCCTCCCAGACAGAGGCCTAGTAGTAGATCATCTGAAAGCCTCCAAACCCGGCCAGAGTTGACCCAAGAGCCCCAGCTCCTGCCAGCCCGTTGCTCTGCAGGGCGCAGTACATCCTTCTCCCACCCCACACAACACACTGGCCTCTCCTCCTTTCTGGAGCATAGGTTTTCTAATGCTTCCTGTTGGCTGGCGCTGTTTCCTCACCTGAGAAAACACTCATCCTTCTCATCCCAACCCTCCTTAAAGCCGGTCATTCTTGCAAGCCGTTCCTCTACAAAGGTGCAATGTCAGAATTATTGCTCCCTTGACATTTTGCATTTTTCTCTATGGGTCTCACTACGGTCTCCTAGTCTCCTAGTCAGTGCCAGGGAAGGGAGTTCATGGCTGGTCTCTCGCCTCTTTGTCGGGTGGTGTGATAGCACACTCCTGTAATCCCAGCACTCAGAAGGCTGAGGCAGGATGATTGCCTTGAGTTCAAGGCCAGCCTGAGCCACAAAGCGAATTTGAGGCTTGATTGAACTACAGAGGACCTTGCCTCAAAAAAAAAAAAAAATCCGCTTTGCGTCTGCTTTAGTGTCATAATGTCAATTCTGGAAGTTTCTCCAGCATGGATATTAATGTACTCATCATACTGCATTATAATTACTCCCTTATCTAACCTGCTCCCAGCTAGGACCAGTCTGAGGACACTTTGAAGACAGAGGCTGTGGATCTAGTTGAAGGGAGGTACCTAGCAACAGGGAATACTTGTGGAGAATTTTCAGTGCCCCAGGTGTGTTCTGAGTACTCTTTCCTTCCTAATTCACTTAAGTATCAACAAACCTGAGGGGAGTGATATTAGCCCCATGTGACAGAGGGGCAAACTGAAACCAGAGAGGTTACCGAGAGCTGGGAAGCTGTGAAGTGGAGGAAGGCGGGCTTGAATCCAGCCCATGTGCCTCCATTGTGCTCAGCTGCACAATACCGATTGCACCACTGAGCGAAGGGAAGGAATTGGGGCTGACACCGAAGAAACCCCTACCCACTTATTTCCTCCTAGGCGAGAACCCCATATCAGCTGGCAGAAAGTTGCCCCAGAATAGACTCTGGGCTCCTGCTCATTTCCTCATAGGACAGAGTCCCATGCCAGCCTACAGGAAGTTGCCCAAAGAGCAAGGGCAAGGTCTGTCCTAATAAAGCATTCTTGGTGAATAGCCCTGTAATAAAGACTTGTTGTTCTCTGCTCTGAGAAACTACCCTATTTTTCTGCCACCACATGGAGAGGTCCTGGGAATAGTTAGCTTATTTTGGAAATGAATTATCTCTGTATTGCTTTACAAACAAAAGACCTTACAGGACCAGGCTGCCACTAGACCTCTGTCCTTGTCAGTAGGTGCAAGTGATGGCTCAAAACCCTGAATATGCACATTTTCTCTGACCCAGGAAATCTGCCTGGGTGAGCATATCCCACAGACCTAGCCACGCAATTCTTCCAAGATGTATATACGAAGGAGCTCCTTGCCACACTGTTTATAACAGTAACACTGCATGTAGAACACTTGCCCTAGCATGCGCAAGGCTGTGGGTTCCATTCTCAGCATCAACCAAAAATAAATAAATAAAGCACTGGGGGGAAACCAAGTGCACCACAAAGGAAACTCATTCAATAGTTCACTGACATCCGGATAGAAGAAAAATGGACAGCTATTAAAATGGTACTGGGGAAAAAATAAAAATAAAAATAGAACACTACTGAGGGCTGGGGGGTGGGTAGCTCCTCGATAGACTTGCTTGTACACGTCCATGGGTTGCATTCCCAATGCCATCATTTAAAAATAATATGCTCTTAGGGACCTGTATTTGCTGATGGGGTAGGTTGACTGTGTATGCTGCTGTTAAGACAAGACACAGGTCACTCTGTAGAGAAGGTAGAGTAAGGTCATTGGTCTGAAGGATACACAGAAAGTGCCAAGAGTAGTTGCCTCCAGGGAGAGGAAGTGTGGAGCTGGGGGATGAGAAAGGAAGATCTTTTTGATGCTGATTGCAGGCTGTGTGCTTGGATTAATCATAATTCCTGAGTAGCGATGCTTTTATGTCATTGGTCTGTGCACTCCCCGTTTTTAGATGTGATTCATATTCTGTTTCTTTGTTCCTCTCTGTCACTTTCTGTCTGTCTGTCTCTTTTGTACTGGGGGTTGAATGCAGGACCTTGACACTGAGCTACAGTGTCTACTAGCCCTTTGTTTATTGTTTAAACAGGCTCTTGCTAAATTATCCAGGCTGGGCTCAAACTTGCAATCCTCCTGTATCAGCTTCCCAGCACTTGGAATTATAGGTATGACCACCTCACCTGACTACTTATATATTTTTAATTCCCCCCTCAGCCCAAAGTATAGAGCATCATGATGACTTGTGTCTTCTCTATGGGCTCCTTTCCTACCTCTTCTTCCTGTGTACCCCTGTAGGTAGTCAATCTGATGGCTGTGTATTTCTTTCTTTTGCTTATCTTGACCACTATAATCCACTTTTACTGGATTATAAAGGCCTAGTAGATTAGCAAAGCATGCTAATCTGTGTCTGTAGGGTATTTCCACAGATGACTAGCAGGTACATCAGCAAACTGAGGGGAGAGACTCCCGATTGTGGGAGCATTATCCAATCAGCTCGTTACTTGGATGAAATAAAAGGAAAAGAAGGAAGAAATTAAGCGTATTTTGAGTATTCCATTTTGCTCAAGTGGGTGCATCTCTTACTGTCATGACCTGTGGGTGTCAGACTCATTTCTTCAGCCTTTCAAGAAAGACTGAGACTCAGAAAGCTTCCTCAGTCTCTTAACTATCGTTGCACCCTTGATCCCTCTTGTGAGCTTCCCAGCTTCCTGGTCTAATCAGCTGTAGGACCCTCCAGCTGTCCAGCACGCAGACAGCCACTGTGGACTCTCCTACCTCAGATCCCATAGCCCTAACCTCACAAACGAGTCTTTCCTCTAGATAACTCTACTGAGTCAGGTAGTTCTTGAACAATAGAATTGTAGGGATAAATTTATCTATGGTTTAGTGGTTCCTCCAATTGGCCCTTTCCTTTGATGATACCTAAAGTTGCCATGGTCTTTCCTGATAATGTAGAGAGGATGGATACTTTGTGGTGTAAACTGTTTAAAGAAATGTGGAACACAGATCCATTGGATTATCCTAACTCACCCCTTGTGAGACCCAAGGAATTTAGTGACTCTACACACAATACTTGCAGACATGCTGGGGAGATGGCTCAGTGGAATAAGTGCTTCCCTGGCAAGTGCAAGGGTCTGAGTTCAATCCCTTGTTCTGCCAAAAAAAAGAAAAAGAAAGAAAGAAAAGAAATATGATGTTGGCAGGCTGTGCTTAGCATCTCTGGATAAAGAAACAGAGGAGAGAAAATGAGTTCAAAGACTCAGTTTTCCTCCCAACACTACAGGTTGATGCAAGAGGATTGCTGTGAGTCCAAGGCCAGCCTGGGCTATATAGTGAGACCATGCCTCAAAGAAATTGCAGGGGCTGGGCAAATAGCCCAGCAGATTATAGCACCTGGAAGCAGGTGCAGGGGCCAGGGGTTTGATGCCCAGGGAGCACTGAGACAGCAATTGCAACTGGGCATGGTGGTGCATACCTGTAATCCCAGCTCTTAGGAGGCTGTAAAAGGAGGATCACTACGAGTTTGACCTAGTAGTGAGACCCTGAACACCCTCTAGACCCTTCCCTAAAATACAAAAACAGAAAAAAAAATTCTTTTCTTTTTTTTTTTTTTTTTTTTTTTTCAGAACTGGGGATTGAACTCAAGCCTTGTGCTTGCCTGGGAAGCACTTATTCCATTGAGCCATCACCCTACCCCCCTAAAAAAATTTCAATAAACAAATAATAAAAATACAAGTAAAATATTTTAAAAGATAAGTACATATTCATAGCCAATTAAAAAAATTTTTTTTTTTTCTCAGAACCAGGGATTGAACTCAGGCCCTTTCATTTGCCAGACAAGTGCTTACTCTACTGAGCTATCTCCCCGGTGCCTTCAAAAATATTTAAAGAATATTTTTTTTAAAAAAGTAGGTTGGTCGGTCATGGTGGTGCATGCCTATAATCCCAGCATTTGGGAGGCTGAAGCAGGAGGATTGTTGTGAGTTCGAGACTAGCCTGACCTACAAAGTGAGCTTAAGGCCAGCTTGAACTGCATAGTGAGACCCTGTCTCAGAAAGACAAAAATAAATAAAAATAAAAATAGGTTGGTCAGGAGCTGGGGAAATGGCTCAGCAGAATAAGCGCTTGCCTGGCAAGTGCCTGAGTTCAATCCCCTGTTCTGCCAAAAAAAAAAAAAAAAAAAAAAAAAAAAAAAAAAAAAAAAAAAAAAAAAAAAAAAAAAAAAAAAAAAAAAAAAAAAAATAATAATAATAATAAAAATAACAATAATATAATAATAATAATAAAATAGGCTGGTCTGAGTGTAGCAGTGTTTAAAAGAAACTACAAATCAACTTTCCAGCCTGCCCTTCGATAGCCACGGGGCTAAAGTTGTCTCAGATGAAACATAGCCCTTATCACGTGATTGGCTGGGTCACAGCGCTGCGGTTAACCCTCCATTGGGAAGGGTATCATCAGTTAAAGTGAGAACACAGATTAGACAAGAATCAGACCCTGTAAACTGAAATGAAGACACTCAGGAGGAACTTGACCAAGATGGGACATTTAACTCTTAAATTCTGGTGAGATTATTTTGCCCAAAGAGGCAATTTTCTGACTTCAAGTGGCAGAGGTATCCCCACCCCCACCCTCTGTTGTGTTGGCCTCTCCACCAAAGCCCGAAGAAACTGTACTGACCTTTCCTGGAGCAGTTACCAAGGAAGACAATGCTTCAGTTCCTCACGACCCACTCTCCCCTCACACTTCTGCCTCTGGACCTTTACTATAATCAGGCTCAACTCTCAGAAGGCTCCTTCCCAGCTATTAAAGTAGGCCTTCTTGTGACCCAGGAGGAGGTCCCTACCCTTCCAAAGAACTTCTTGAGTTTTCTAACTGATACAAGCAGAGGTCTGGGGAGCAGATGTGAGAATGGATCTTTATTTATTGTAATGTATTTGGTTGCTGCAGAGTCTCCCTATGGACTCATGATGGGCCTGTTTTCAGCCTCCCAGTGCTGGGATTACAGGCACAATGCCCAGCCAGTCCAGTTCTGCCCACCACAATATGCAGTGCCTGGTATAGAACTGAGATCCCTGCGCTTGCCTAAGCTTTAGTCCACTGAGCTATCTCACCAGCCCCAAGAATGGATTTTAAAGGGGTGGGATAACTAGGGAAGGATTCAGCCCAGATCAGGCTGAATTTCCTGATATGGGCTCATTAAGCAGAGATTCTGGGTTTCATGTCATAGTTTGTGGACCTAAAGGGGGATGTTAATAATATATTTGAGTAGGTTACTCAAGGATGGATTAAAAGATGACCTACTGTGGAATAACTGGAGGTGCTGATATCCCGTGGCTTACCGCCCAGGAAGGCGTTCAGATAGATCAGCTTGCTGGAGTGGATTTGTGAGGTCAGATCTGCTCTTCCACGTGAAAGAAAACGTACCTCTGTCTTATCACTATCTTCTTCAATGAGACAAATTTCCCAACACCCAAAACTTAGAAGAGGAAATGATTATTTTGGCTCACAGCTCAGCAGGCTCCAGGGCAGAAAGACATGGACGAAGGGTCTGGCAAACAGACGCGGCTCACGCCATGGTGGCCGAGAAGCAGAGCGTGAAGGGAGGAGTCAGGGAGATAGCAGGCTTCTGGGTTACGCCCCCAGTGACCCGCCTCCCCTGACTAAGCCCCTCCTCCTCACAGCAAGTCAGCCATTGCATCCCCATGGTTCAGTTCTCTTCTGAAAGTTTCATTAGTGGGGTAGCCCTAATCTCCTAGAATGAGTGGATGGGAAACAGCTTAAATAAAAGAGACAACAAGTATGATTTTTTTTTTTTTTTTTTTTGAGACAGGTCTTGCAATGCAGTTCAGGCTGGCCTTGGGCTCACTTTGTAGCCCAGACTGGTCTCAAACTCTAAGAGATGCTCCTCCCTCAGCCTTCTGAGTGCTGGGATTACAGGCTTACACCACCACACTTCTCTAGGGGTATGCTTTTTGAGACTCCAGGAAGGTCAAAACTTTCTCAGGGAGTAGAGACTCCCTAAGAGTAAAGACCCTCTGGGAGTGGAGGCAAAGAACTTTTCTGCATAACCTATATTTGCCTTCTCAGGTTTGGGGGTGTAGAAGTGGAGGGTATGAAAGCCCTCGAAAGTGACCAGGGTCCTGAGAAACAAAGGCACTAATTGTGCCAGTTAAGAGGACTGTTTGATCTCTAAGGTTGGTGGCTTTACTGCTCAGAATGGGCAGTGTCAGCAGCCCATGTCCTTGCTGCCCCAGCCGGGGTGTTACCTTGACTCCAGAGCACTCTGCATGTGCTCTTCTTCAGAGGTCTCTGTGTTCAGCAACTTACCCTGTAGAGCCTGATGTCCAACACCCCAGCTATAACCACATGAGGCCCTTGGAGACATCTAAATATAAACCATAAGAAACCTTCAATTTGTGAGCCAAGCAACCTCTGAAGTACCTTTAAAGACCCCTGTTTTTTTTTTGTGTGTGTGTATTTTTAGGGAAGGGTCTACAGGGTGTTCGGTCTTACTACTAGATCAGACTCGTAGTGATCCACCTGTTGAAAGCCTCCCAAGAGCTCAGGAGCGCGTCACCACACCCAGTCTCAATTGCCCTTTCAGAGCTTCTTCCAAGAGATCTATAATGCCAGTGTGTCTCTCCAGTAAGACTTAGGGGCCTGTGGAGGTCAGGCAATCAAAGGAGTTCTAGCCAAGGTCCAAATCACAGTGGGTCTACTGGGTCCCCAGATCCATCCTGTAGTCATTTGCTCAGTTCCAGGGTGTATCATTGGGATAGATACAATTAGCACTGGGCAGAATCCCCACATTGGTACCTTAATCTGCGGAGTGAGGGCTGTTACAGTAGGGGAGGTCAAATGACAGCTATTAGAGTTGTCTCTACCTAGAGAAATAATAAATGAAAAATATATATCACATTCATGGAGGGACTGCAGTGATTAGTGACATTATCAAGAACTTGAAAGCCAGGTATGGTGATATACATCTGTAATCCTAGAAGCTGGGAGGTTGAGGCAGGAATATTGCTGTGAGTTCAAGGTCAGCCTGAACTAGGTAGGGAGAATCTCTCTCTCTCTCTCTCTCTCTCTCTCTCTCTCTCTCTCTCTCTCTCTCGTGCGCTCACGCACACACACACACATTGAGAGATGCATGCAGTGATGGTTCCCACCCAAAAGTATGAGCTTTACTATGTGGAATGTAGGTTTTTTTTTTTGCAGGTTCAGCCTGCCTGGAGGGCAGATAGGTGGTCCTCTGTGTCTGCCTAAGCTTGCCTAAGGTACCTTTAGACTGCTGAGCTATCTCAGCAGCTCCTTTAATTTTTTAAGGGGAGGCAACAAAGAGAAAAAGGGCTTGGGATCCATGAAGATCTAGGTAGTGATGAAGTGCTGTTGTGTCTTGGGGGGGGTCCCATACTTTCTTCTTCTTCTTCTTTTTTTTTTTTTTGTTTGTAGAACTGAGGATTGAACTCAGGCCCTTGCACTTGCCAGGGAAGTGCTTATTCCACTGAGCCATCTCCCAGGCCCCCAATCCCCTACTTTCTTGATTCACACCCTGAACTCTGAGGCCTGTCTGTCCCAGACTTACCTGTGGCTTTGGAAAAGCATCTTTCTCTCCTGGAAAGTTACTTTCTTTCTCCGAAAAGGGAGGGGGAAGTTCCACTGATCTCCAACACCATGACACACAAGCATGTACTGAGCTCTGACACTGCTGGGCTCACTGCTTCAGGGAATGTGTCTTTCACTTGGAGGTACCAGTTGGATAGGAAGGACAATAGCTGAGATGGAGGAGGAAAAGAGGAACAGAGAGGAAGTTTTTAAAATACTCCTTTCAAGGGTTGGGGAGATGGCTCAATGGAATAAGCACTTCTCTGGCAAGCACAAGGACCTGAGTTCAAACCCTGGCTCTGCAAATAAAATAAAATACTTCTTCTGGGCTGGGGAGATAGCTCAGTAGAATAAGTGCTTACCTGGTAAGTACAAGGTCCTGAGTTCAACCCCCAGTACCACAAAAAAAATTTTTTTTTTTTTTTCCTTTTCTCCCTGGAAGAGAAAGCTTTCTGGGAACAACCTGCTTGGGCCCCCTTCCTGTCCCTCTTTCAGACTGGAGCTTTCTTTCCCTCAATAAATATATTCTGCTCATTAAAAAAAAAAAAATTCTTTTTGGGGCTGGCCAAATAGCTGAGTGGATTAAAGCACCTGCAAGCAGGCACGGGGGCAGGGTTTCGATCCCTGGGCCTGCTGTGCCAGCCCCACTCCCAGGGCACACGGAGACGGCGATCGAGACTGGGCATGGGGCTGAGCATTTGCAACCCCAGCTCTCGGGCGGCTGATGCAGTAGTGCGACTCTGAGCACCCTGCGGACCCCCCTCCCCTCCCGCCCCTCGTTTTATAGACACAGTGATCAGTGGAACCGCTCCAAGCACAAGGAGCTGCCTGACCTGTAACCGAGGGGGCCAAACACTTACGCAGGAGGACAGGCAGCCTCTTTAACAAATGGGGCTGCGGAGGCAGTGAACTAGCTCAGTGGTCTAAACCGCCTGCTTAGACAAGCTTAGGCAGCTGCAAGGGACTGCGGGGCTCGACCAATCCCAGGTACACATACCATGCCAGCCCTGCCCTCAGGACAGGCTGAGCGGGCCAAAAAAAAAAAAAACAACCAAAACCAAAAACAAAAAATAGGGCTGGGAAAAGTGGCTTTCTGCAGGGTGGAGATTAAATCTAGATCCGTATCTTTCACCTTATACTAAACTAAAATCTAAATATTAAAACAGAAACAATCTACTGGAAGATAAAATATGTAAAACTCCTGAAGACAGTGATAAGCAAGGACTTTCTTTCTGTTTTTCTTTCCTTTCTTTCTTTCTTTTTTCCTTATTTCCTATCCACATTTCCCCTTCCTTGTTTCCTCCCCATTTGAACATTTTCTTCCTATTTCACAACACCTATTATACATTTTGGTCTCTCGCAAAATGTATAGATACCTGACACTTCTGGTCTCTCACACCAGAGAAACAATGCAGCATTTACACATATGTGTCCAATTTATTTCACTTTAGAGTATGGTCTTGGGGCTGGGGAGATGGCTCAGTGGAATAAGCACTTCCCTGGCAAGCGCAAGGGCCTGAATTCAATCCCCAGTTATGCAAAAAAAAAAAAAAAAAAAAAAAAAAAAGAGTATGGTCTCAAGATAAATGCGTCCATTTATCTAGAAATGTCTCAAGCATATCCTTCTTTAAGGCAGAGTAGTACTCCATTTATTAAAAAACTCACATCTTGAGACTGGGCGTGGTGGCATACCCCTGTAATCCCAGCTCTTAGGAGGCTGAACACAGATGGATCACTATGAGTTGAATCTACATAGTGAGACCTTGTATTAAAATCTAAAAAAAAAAAAAAAACTTTATCCATTTACCAGATACTAGGCATTTGAGCTGTTTCCAAGATTTATCTCTTACGAACTATGCCACTATAAACATGTGTGTGGTGCTCGCTTCGGCAGCACATATACTAAAATTGGAACGACACAGAGAAGATTAGCATGGGCCCTGCGCAAGGATGACATGCAAATTCATGAAGCGTTCCATAGTTTTTAAGTAAGCAGCTACACTCTTAATTCACTGATAAGAGACATCTGCTAAAATAATATCTGTAAATATAATATCATGTATGCACCTTGTACAATACCAAAACGGTATGAAAACAGTTTGCAATGTATTAATTTATCGAATCTGTATGGTTAAGGTGTCTTGAAACTGTCTGATTGATATTTGTATTTCAATAAAATAAAAAAATTAAAAAAAAATTTTTTAATGAAAAAAAAAAACGTGTGTGCACATATCACTATGGTTTGATGCTTTTACTTCTTTTGGTAAGATACTCAGGTAGTCCTAGTTTCTGGAGGAATCTCCATGTTGATTTCCACAGTGTTTGGACCAGTCTACACTCCAACCAACAATGGAAAAGGGTTTTAGACCACAGCCATGGTAGCATTTGTTAATGGTTGATTTCGTGACAACAGCCATTCTTTCCGGAGTGAGATAGAGTCTCAGAATTGCTTAAATTTACATCTCTTGAATGGTCAGTGAGGCTGAGCATTTTGTCATGTATTTATCTGCTGTTTATACCTCATCTGAGAAGTTTGTATTCCTCTCAGATCCCCCCCGCCTTTTGTATTTTAGGGAAAGGTATACAGAGTGTTCAGGGTCTCACTACTAGATTGGACTTGTAGTGATCCACCTGTTTACAGCCTCCCAAGAGCTGGGATTACAGGCAGGGGACCAGGCCATCTCAATTGCTGACTCAGCACACCCCAGGGCCAGGCTGGCACGGCACACTGGGAATCGAACACTATCCATTGTATCTACCTAAGCAGGTGCTTTAATCGGCTGAGCTATTTGGCTGGCCCATCCCAGATATCCTCTAAAAAAAAAAAAGTTAGACATCATATCACAGTAAAACATGCACAGCCCATGTTTAAAGCAGACCAATTCACAATAGATAAATCTTGGAAACAGCCTGTATGTCTATCATAAAAGGAACAGATAAGGAAAATACTAGATGTACACAGAATGGAGCCGGGAAGATAGCTCAGCAGCATAAGCGCTTGCCTGGCAAGCGTAAGGTCCTGAGTTTGATCCCTGATATATATATATTCTATGCCAGAAAGAAGATAATCTTGAGTCATTTGTAGGAAAATGGATGCACCTTGAGACATAATGTTAAGTACAATAAATCAGATACACAAGCTTGAATATCTCATCGTTTCTCTTATATGAGAAATCCAAAATATAGACAAAGAATAAAATTAAATATAGATAATAGAAAAGAGGTGGAGAGGAGGGTAGGGGAAAAGCCAGTGGGAGGGAGGAGGAAGAGTGCATAAAAAGAATTCATGTATGCTGCGTGTATGAGGCACCTCCTCATGGTGAACGTGAGCATATGTACTGCAAACATGTACTGATAAGCTGGGCACGGTGGTCCATGCCTATAAGCCCGGCACTTGGGAGGCTGAGGTGGGAGGGTCGTTGTGAGTTCAAAACCAGCCTGGGTTACAAAGGGAGCTCAAGGCCAGCCTGCTGCATAGTAAAACCCTATCTCAAAAGAACAACAAGACACATACTAATAAAAAATAAATACAAATATAAACATAATCTTATGTGAAAAAGATTACTCTTTTTGCAGTACTGGAGAGTGAACTCAGGAAGTACTGAGGGATCTATCTCCCCAGCCTGCCTTTCCTTCCTTTTTTCTTCCTTTCTTTTTTCCTTTTATAGACAGCATCTCACTGTGCAGTTCAGGCTGGCTTTGAATTCACAGCTGTGCTCCTGCTTCAATCTCCTAAGTCCTGGGATTACAGGATTACAGGTCTACCTTTCTTTTCTTTTCTCTTTTCCTTTTTTCTTCCTTTTTCCCCTCATTTTGAGATAAGATCTCCCTAAATTCCCAGGCTGACTGAATTTGCAGTTGTTCTGCCTCAGCCTCTTGCATAACTGGAATTCTAGGTGTGGGGCACATGCCTGGCTAAAAAATTATTATTTTTTTTTGTGGCAGAACTGGGGATTGAACTCAGGCCCTTGCACTTGCCAGGGAAGCACTTATTCCACTGAGCCATCTCCCCAGCCCTCTAAATATATTTTTTATCAAGCATTTAGGTGCTCTGCAGCTATTCAATTAATCCTCACCCTCACCTAAGAGACAGGAACTATTGTCACCTTCATTTTACTGAGCAAACCTAGGCACTCAGAGATTACATAATTTCCCAAAGTCAACCCAGCCCTGGACTTGCAGGAGTCCAAGCTATCCTATCCCACCAAGTCCTTTCACACAGGGCCTCGAGCAGTTGGCGTACTAGTTGGTGTACCTGAAGCTTCACCAACTGCTCAAGCCTGGTCTTTTTGTTTCGGCCTCCAATGCTGGACCACAGGCTCCTGCAGCCCTGCCTGGCTAAGGTCCTATTTATCAGAAGTCCCAGTGGAACTGTTTGCACAACATGGGCCTAATCCCTACCAGAGCAGAGAATGAAGGTCACATTCTGTAGTCCTGGCTCCCAGGGTTCAGTTGAGTAAATCATTTATTTACTCAACCCTCAACAGTGTCTGGGCCAGACACTGTTCTTTTTTTTTTTTTTTTTTTTTCATTATTTATTACATTGTCTTGCTACACATCACGGATTCTTTTTTTGCGGGGGTGGGGGCGTCAGCTCAGCCCGACGGGGGGGGGGAGGGGCTGGCGTGGCATGTGGTGCTGGGGCTTGAACCGCAGTCCCTGAGAGGCGCTTTAGACCGCTGAGCTATCTTGCCAGCCCCAGACACTGTTCTGAGCAAGTACTCAGTCGGGTGATGCCTTGATAACCCCAGTGGGAGGTTCTCCTGTTGGCAGCACCAACCCATTTCACAGATGGAGAGATGGAAGTACAAGGTCCCTAACTTGCAACAGTAGAGCTGCCATGGGAGCCCAGCTGCCTGGCCCTGGGGCTGTCAAGCGCTACCCAACCCCCAGTTCTGCCTCTGGGGCGATGCTTGCATCATGAGCCATGCCTGGTACCAGCTCATACCAGAGACAGGATAAGAAAAGAAAGGCTCACGGGATAGGAGAGTTGCCTGCAGACTTGGTACTTCCTCTTTCTTTTTCTTCTTTCTTTCTTTTTCTTCTTTAGCTTTAGGTCACATTGACTAAGTTCTGACTCCTAAAGGCAGTCCCAGGGTAACACTGCTTTTTCTGTTTGTTTGTTTTCTTTTGCTTTTTTGAGATAGGTCCTTGCTTTGTCACTCAGGCTGGCCTCAGACTCATGCTGATTCTTCTTCCTCAGCCTCTGGAGTACTGACATTACAGGTGTGTGCCACCATGCCAACCTATTTCGTTTTATTTTTTGAGGTAGGGTCTTGGTATATAGTCTAGGCTGGGCTTGAATACATTATGTAGCCCAAGTGATAATCCTTCTGCCTCAGCCTTCCTTGCAGGGATTATAGGTGTTGTGCCACTGAACTCAGCCAAAAGTGCTTTGGGCTTTTGTAAATGGGGAGGGGAAAGGGGGTTGAAGGCAGAGTAGGGGATGGGAAAAAAAGTTATATCATGGACAGGTACAAATTCTCTGATGAATGTGATCATCATGTACATGTACAATACAGCAATACATTCTTTTTTTTCTTTTTTTTTTTTGGTCTTTTTGAGACAGGGTCTCATTATGCAGTTCAGGCTGGCCTTAAGCTCACTTTGTAGCTCAGGCTGGTCTCGAACTCACAACAATCCTCCTGCCTCAGCCTCCCGAGTGCTGGGATTACAGGCCTGCGCCACCACGCCCGGCAGCAATAAAATTTGATTGAAGAAAAAATCATTTTGAGAAGGACAGAGTCCTTGGGGCTCCAACCTTCACTGGGGCTTGTCAGACACCTTCTCTGAGGACCTACCCTGGGGGCATAGGCACCTGGCTGGTCACCTCTGCTACCATTTTCAGCTCCTTCCTCAGCCAGGCTACTCCAGGCAGGCAGCCTCCTCCCCGCACCAATGGCTGTCCTGCACCTGGTGGCCACTCCTTCTCTCCTGGGTGGCAGCACCTCATTTCCTTTAGGGACCCCTCCTTCTCCTCCTCTAGATCCTTGTGGTCCCAGGAGACTGACTCCCTGTGCCTCATGACCCAGCATCAGCCGGCCAGAAGCCTCTGGCTGTCTCTGGGGCCGTAGGGAACAGGGGCAAAGGTGTGCGTGGGGATGAAGCCTGTCTGTGGTTGGATCTCTGCAGAAAATGTAGCTTCTGGAACTGGGAAGACAGCTCAGTAGAGTTCCCTAAGGCTAAGATTGTCGAACTGGTAGGGTGGGTACCTGTAACTGCCCTTATAGGAAGATCTAAGAAAGAAATACATCAGCGCAAAGGAAAGTGAAGACAGCATCTGACCACCCAGAACCATCCCTCTCTGAAGTCCGTCTTTCCCTGAACTGTAGTACACACACACCACCAAATCCTTTAGTTTTGCTTAGCCATTTGGGTTCCTGGCATTCATAACCCCAAGTGACAAGTACACCTGCTAAGGCACAAGCATGGTGGAGAGGAAAGAGCACTGGACTAGGCATCTTACACTGTGAAATTGAGAGCCAGGCATGGTCGTGCACGCCCAGCCCTCTGGAGGCCGAGGCAGGATAATCATCTTGAGTTTGAGGGCAGCCTGGGCTCCATAAGCAGGCTCCAGTTCAGACTGTGTTTCAAAAACAAAAGTGGAGAAAGATGGGGGGGGGAATGTATTTGAATTAAGTGTTCATTACATATCAGGTCTTGAAACTGCCCAGCACCTCAGTGCCTTCAGCTGTGTAGAGGTGCTGAAAGCAAAGATAGGAAATCGCTGTGTTATCTATAACACAATTCACAGACTATTAAGGGTCTCTGTGTGGTGGGCAGATTGTGGTACACATGGTATCCAGGAAAAGGTGACACAGAAACAAGCAGGTCCATTTACTTCCTATCTAATCTGCGGTGTGGGACCTGACATGCATTTTGTTGTTTGTCAAGGACCGTTCTATATCCTCTCTGGGGAAAAATCATTGCATAAGTAAATTGTGATTAGGACCTGTCCCAGGCCTGGTATCTTGCCTTGCAAGCCGGCTTACAAGGACATAACTCCCTGTGCCTCCAGTTGTAGCTGAAGCCTCGGTGGTCCTTGATGCTGTGATGAGCCAGGGAAGATTACATCAGATAGCTGTTGTTTTTGTTTGGTGTGCCTTTGTTTTCCAGTTCTGAGGATGGAACCCAGGGCTGCTCTCCCATGAGCTAAATCCCCAGCCTTTTCTTTGGTTTTTCATCTTGGGACAGGGTCTCACTAAGTTGCCCAGGCTGGTCTCAAACTTGCAGTGCTCCTGATTCAGCCTCCCAGAGGACTGTGATTACCAGTGTGCTGCTTTCCATATCAGGAACCTGATAGCTATTTTAACCTCTCTGAATCTAGGCTCTTGTTTTGAAAAAATTGATCCCTCAGTGTTTTCTGAGAGGATTTGGAAACTAGATCAGGTGACTCTCCTGCTTAAAAGCCAATAATAGGGGGCGTACAAGATGGTGCATGCTTATAATCCCAGCTATTGGGCCAAGGAGATGGCTCAGTGGAATAAGCACTTCCCTGGCAAGTGCAAGGGCTTGAGTTCAATCCCTGGTTCCACAAAAAAAAAAAAAAAAAAAAAAAAAAAAAAAAAAAAAAAAAAAAAAAAAATCCTAGCTATTCAGGAGACTGAGGCAGGAGGATTACAAATTCATATCAGCCTGGGCAATTTAGCGAGAAGCTATCTGAAAATTAAAAAATAAAAGGGCTTGGGAGATAGCCCAGCAGCATAAATGTCTGCCTGGCAAGCACAGGATCCTAAATTCAATCCCTGGTACCACAAAACAAATAGATAAATAAATAAGAAATAAAGTCAGATGTGATATTGTATGCCTGTAATTCCAGCACTATGGAAGCTGAGGTAGGAAGATTGCCACGAGTTGGAAGCCAACCTGGGCTATATATAGTGAATTCAAGGCCAGCCTGGAATACAAAGCAAAAACCTATCTCAAAAGACCAAAATAAAACAGAAATAGTCTTGTCCTGGCCTCCTAATGCTTTCAGGACACGGGGCGGGGCGGGGCGAGCTGCTTGCACCTACCCTTGCCTGGTGCTTGCCTGCCCCTGGGGTAGGCTCTCTTCCTCTCCCTTTCCCAGCTGTGTGAAGCCCTCCTTCTCTGGGCTTCTGCTGCCAGAAAGCCCCCATTTAGATGTTGATTTCACAGAGACTTCCCCTCGAGCCCTGAGGCCCCCACCTGGTTAATCATAAACCACTCCTCCCCTGCCCGGCTCCCCATCCAGAGCCACAGACCAGGCCGCCCTGCTTGCTGAAACACAATGTCAAACTTTTCCAGATCGCTTGGCAAACAGCTGCCCCCTGAATCCCACCAGGTCTCCCGCAGCCTCTTCTCCCACAGCCAACCTCTGCCACATCCAGCGACCAGAAGGCTGAAGCCAGACACGGCAGCTGGCCGGGGAGCCTGTGCTGGTGTCAGTGGCCAGCGTTCATGCTGCCTGGCCCAGCACCTAGGCGCTGCCGTTGGTGATCGCTGTTAAATTCATCTCACTCATTACCCTCGATTGTTATTTTCTCCACTGTAAATTGTCTGTTTAGTCTACGGGGACAAGACCCTTTCCTGACCAGCTGAGGACCAGGTCCATGCTAACTAGGCATCCAGGGGGCATTTACTAAATGACTGAATGAGAGAGTGAATAAATGATTGTGTCCCACAGTCAGAGAGTAATTCTGAAAACTTGTAGTCCCTCGTTCTGGACTCTGAAGCTTTCTAAGCCTGTGTGGGAGTCGCGCCCTTTGCCCACATTTTATAGTTCTGCTTTCTTCTACCCCGGAGGAAGTTCTTGTTACCTGTCCCAGTCTGGCTTCAGCCTAGCTAGCCAGCTCCACCCTGCCCTCCTTCCTGTAAATTCTTGTAAGACCCGGAAGACTCACAGCAACTCTTCCACCAAAACACACACATAGGTGAGCATGGGCGTGTGCAGGTGCTCACTGCACACACACACAGGGCTAAGCAGCAACCAGTGCTCACTGGTTCTGATGATGTCATTAAACTACCCCAGTTCCCCCTCCCACCCCAGCACTTGTGGCTCGGCACGTGGGAGTCCTTGGTTCCAGGCAAATGAGGTCACCCAAGCTCTAGATTGCTGGGGTCACTTTTTGCAAACAGCAGAGGGGGTGATAGCAGTCAGAACTGCTGTGCTTGCTATTGGTGCCAAGCCACTCTCTGGCCCATATGGCTCTGTCCCCACTCTGCCTCTTATTGACCATGGAAAATCATGTCCCCTCTGAGTTCATCAAATGGAAATCAAATAATAACTTTTCTCACAGAGGCTTTGCAGTTAATGCAAGTAAAAGTTCCTGGAACATAGTGCCTGGCACATGGCAAGTACTACAGAAATGAGAAGCACTGTTCATTTTATTGTTGTTATTATAATTGTATATGTCTATACCTCTATTTTTTTTTTTTTTTTTTTTTTTTTTGAGGTAGGATCTTACTATGTAGCCAAGGCTGGCCTCAAACTCACTGTGATCCTCCTGCCTCAGGCTCCCCAAGTGCTGGGATTACAAACATGTGCCACTATTTCTGGCTATAATTATATATGTGTATAGTCTAAAGTTTTCTAGATTTAAGTGGATGTGGAGATGCATGCCTGTAATCCCAGCCCACAGAAGGCTGAGGGAAGAGGACTGCCACAAGTCTGAGACCAGCCTGGACTATAGAGCAAGTTCAGAAATACATAGGAAAACCCATCTCAAAAAAATAACAATAACAATAAAAACCCCAAAGTTAGGGCCAGGAGATGGCTCAGTGGAATAAGTGATTTCCTGGCAAGCATAAGGACCTGAGTTCAATCCCTGGTTCT
>PVKA01023662.1:0-35329 GCA_004027165.1 Ctenomys sociabilis | reverse complement strand
ACAGCATCTGGGTAGCCCGTCTGATCTACAGCGTGGGCACCCTGTCCAGTTAACATGTCTTTATTCCATGCGCGTTGGGCACCCCGCCCCTCCGCATTTCTTTCTGCTTGATCATTGCAATATTCATCATTCCAAGCCTTCCAGTCCATAAACTGCCCTGGAGATAGGCAGGCCCGGGCCAATTGGGCCCAGTCAAGAGAGGTTAGCTTTCCCCTCCCTATATTCTCTAAGAGAGTCACAGTAAAGGGAGCATTGGGGCCGTAGGCGGCCACAGCATCCTTGAGATTTTTAATCAATTTAATGTCTAGAGGCTGATAATAAGGCTGTCCCGCTTGATCCTGAAGCACAGGGAAAAACCCGTGTGGGCTGCGTTCAGGGTCATATCCTCCACCTCGTCTCACCATCTCCCACAAGCGGCCTTGAAATGAACGGCTGCGAGGGAATGGGCGAGCTGGGGCGGGCAGGTCTCCCGAGCCTCCTCCCCATAGGGGTGGCTCCCATGGAGGAGGCAGGGGCGGAGCCGAGGGTTGGACACGCCTCTCTCCACAAAGTCTCCTCCTCCCTAGAAGGGGAAATTCCTTCGCCGACCTCCAGATGGCGTAGGTCCCTGCGCAGAGTAGCGTAAGGACCTTTCTCAGGCGGCGAATCTTTTAATGGCCCCCCTTCTCCTAATTGCTCATCATTCTCCGGCTCCTCGTCGGTACCCGGATCTGGGGAGTCAGGCTCCGAGGGGCACCGGGACGCTCCACGGGAGCTCTCAGATCTAGCCTTTTCTAACGCCCGTCTCGCCTCCCCAACTCCAACGGAGGCTCGGGAGCGTCTGGGGCACTGTCAGCCCTCAGGCACACCCGGACCATCTCCCAAATAGGGCGGACCATTGGGTCAATATCTCCCTCCTCTTCTGCAAATTGAATATCTTTTCCCAACTTTTCCCATGAGGGTAGGGTTAGTGACCCAGTACGCCAGAACCAGGGTGCTATGGTATCTAGATGTTTGAGGAAGGAGGCGACCGTCTGTCTTTTCAAAAACAGTCTGCGTGATTTTAACAGCAAGCGGAGCGACAGGACAAGCAGAGTGCTATGAGTATTACCCATAGTGAAAGTGAAAGGAAACAAGACACAGAGGGAAAAGAAAAAAAAGAAAGAAGGGGGGGGGAAGCCCAATCGGCGCAGTAGCCTGCTGGGCACGCCTTTATTTTTCAGGCAGGTTCTCTCCTCCTTATGGGAGACACAGTTTCCCTTACGGTGTCACGACCACCCAGGGCCAGGTTAAGCCACCGCTTACCTGCAGGTACGTACCAAATCTCCAACTCGACCCAGGCTAGACAGAGTCCCCGTACGGGCCACCAAGTTGTCCGTCGCAGTCCCCGTCCCGCGGAAGAAGACACTCAGACACTCATACGCAGGGTTCAGCAAGCCTTTATCGAGTGGGATGCAAGCCTCTACATGCGTCCGCTACTGTGCAAGCATGGCGGATTTTCTGATACAAGAAGCTATATAGGTTCCATATACCAATCATGATTATACACGTGGCCGATTGCTATTGGTAGATCTTACAGCAATGGCGGGCTTATTCCAAATAAGGGAGAGGTTGGTACAGCAACAAGAACCAGGAAGTCGGATATAGGCGCTATCTTGGCTGATACGATGGGCGGGGGAGCGAGGAGCGGTCGCCATCTTAGAGCGGCTCCCGACAGTGTATTCAGAGTTAAAGTCTATAAAATAGCAAACTCATGTCTATTGGATATACCTCCCACGTATATTGGAATGTGCTCAATGTCTGTTGTACTCCTCTAAGACCTATCTGTGTATTTGGAGATGGGGAAAGCACTGGTAAGAATGGTGGGTGGCTCCACTACTGGTTTTATAGATTGTGTTCTATCTGATCAAATTTATTGTAGGAAATCAGATTTTTTTTGTCATTTTGAGACAGAGTCTCCCTATGCATTTCAGCCTGGCCTTGTGCTCATTTTGTAGCCAAGGCTGGTTTCAGACTCACAACACTCCTCCTGCCTCCTGAGTGCAGAAGCCAGAAATTGACTTGGATTTTTCTGATGTGTTTTAATGAATGAAAGAAAAAGTCTTTTTTTTAAAAAATGGTATTAGGGATTGAGCCCATGCCCTATACACACTGATCTACATCACCAGGTCTCTATTCCCTTGAGTCAGAATCTTGCTAAGTTACTAAATTGCTGAGGCTGGGTTTGAATTCACCATACTCTTGCTTCTCTCCCAGGTGCTTGGACTATAGGCATATACCACTATGCCTGGCTGAAAACTATGTTGTTTCTCATCTTTGTTCATGGATGAAGATACTGGTTTTCCATGGCCTATAGATGAGAGTACAACCTTCACCCCTACCCCAGTGTGCCTTCTGCAGAGTGCATGAGTAGCGAGGTAGATCATTGTCAGCAAGGAAGGGTTTAGGGACTTGGTTGGTCTCTCAGTGTACCAGGGGAGAAACTGGCCGGAATGGGGAAAAGACAGACAAGAAGATAAGAGCTGGGTCAGGTGGTAGCCCATTACCTGACTGGTAAATGACCCCTAGAAGAACACTAAGGGCATTTATACCTTTGCAAAGTTAGTATCACAAGACACAAGGTTGCCTAGTGACTGATGGCTGACATTAACCAGGCAGGCTGCTTTTCTCAGGACTGAGTTAGGTTGACTGCTTTAGGCATTGAGGCCTAGTTCTGCTCTTAAATGTGACCAGTTTCCAGCTGAAACCAATTTCCAGCTTCAGTGTCTCCCAATAGAAGGGGGGATGAAGAGATGGAGGGAGGGAGGACAGGGAAGGGATAAAGGATGGAAAAAAAGTAGTTGAAATATATTATGTACATACACCAATTCCATAAAAGGAATGTAAAAATATGTATCATAAACATGTATAAAAATGGGAAAGAGATTAAGGGATGGATAGAGTGGAAGGGAAGGAAGAAAAAGATGAAAAGAGGAATTAAGATGTATGATGTATCAACTTTTCACAAGGAATGTAAACATTATGTATTGCATACAGTAATAAATAGCATACAGAGATGGAGAGAAGGGGGGATGTGGATGAAAAAGAATTAAGATGTTTTATGTACATGTACCAACTTACCAGGAGTGTAACCATTATGCAGTGTAAAACATATTAAAATAAAAGTTTTTGAAGAGACTAACAAAAGAATTTGAGTATATGAAAAGTAGCATAGAGAAATTCAGGAGATTCAAAATTCTGTTGTAAGTGTGAAAAAATGGAAGTGACCACTGTGAGGACAGTGTCAGAACCTGAAGGCATAGTTAATACCTATGACCATATCCACTGAGATATACTACCTTAAAAACAGAGAGCATGAGAAATGGACCTAATGGCTGCTAGATGATGAAAAAGACTAAGATTAATCAGAATTAGTAATTATTTAGCACAAAAGCCATTGAAAACTTATTTATAGAAATCATAGCAGAAAACTGCAAGCATAGGAAATAATTTAACATAGATAAAGTGATGCATATAGAACTTCAGTAACCATGATTAGAAAATAACTTGGGATGGCGAGGTAGCTCTGGTCTAAAGTGCCTGCTTAGGCAGGTTTAGGCAAAGTATGCAGGAACCACAGTTCACAGGGACCATGATTCAATTTGATCTCAGGCACCACATGCTGCGCCAGTGCCCCCCCCCCCATCGGCTGAGCCTACACAACCAAAAAAAAAGAAAAGAACTTCTCCATGGCACATTACAAAACACCCACAAAAGTTCAACACAAAGACAGAGTCTTTAAGTTGTTAGAGAAAAGCAACAAATCACTTGTAAAAGTAAAGCCATTACAATTCCAGCAGACTTCTTAGTACATACCTTTAAAGACCAAGAAAATTTGGAGCCAAGTGTTTTAAGCCCTAAAAGAAAACAACTTTCAACCAAGAGTGATAACATCCTGCAAAGTATGTTACAAAATTGATGGAGAAATAAATCTTTTCCATGACAAAGAGCACCTTAAGAAATTTATGACTATCAAGCCAGCACTCTAGAAATTTGTCAGGGATATCCTACAAAGAGACAATGAAACTAACAGTGCCAAAAAGTGTAATAGAATGAATACACGAGGCAGGGTGAACAATTAAGTAGAAGGGGGAAAGAAAGGAAATTAGTAGCAGAAAAATAATTCAATGATAGGCATAAGTTGAAATCTTTCAGTAATAGCTGTCCATGTGAATGTCCTCAATTCCCTACTCAAAAGATAAAAATTGGCAGATCAAGAAAAAAAAAAAAAAAAGCACAAGGGCCGGCCAGATGCCCCAGTGGACTAACACACTTGCTTAGGCAGAATGCCATGGCCAGGGTTCTATCCCCAGGGTTCCATCCCCAGCATGCTGTGCTAGCCCCTGCCCCAAGGCACGCTGAGATGGTGATTGAGACTGGGTGTGGTGGCACATATCTGTAATCTCAGCACTTGGGAGATTGAAAACAGGAGAATCACTATGAGTCCAACCTGTGCAATGAGACCCTGTAGACCTGAAACTAAAATGCATAGAAAAAAACCAGTAAGAAAGAAAAGCACATATTTATGTTATATACAAGAAATACATTTATTCTAAAATGAAAATCAGTCTCAAAATCAAAGGCTAGAAAGTAATATTCCATGTAGTGGGAATCCCAAAAAAGTCAGGAGTAGCTATCCTGTTTTCTGAAAATCGACTTCAAGCCAAAACTGATCAGAAGAAACAAAGAAAGTCACTACATATTGAACAAAAGAACAGTTCAACAGGAAGAGTTAATGATTGTGAACATATATGCACCAAATATTGTATACTCACCTAAATAAAACAAACACCAGTAGACATAAAAATGTAGCGAGGGACCTTAATATGCACAGTGAAAAGTAGATCATTAGATGAAAGAATCAATAAAAAACATCAGAGTTGAACCAAACCTTTGAACAAATAGATTGATGCCCGGACCCCAGGGATTGAACCAGGTTGCTACATCTGCCTAACAAATAGAGTGTGCCACTTAACAACAGAGTACACATTCTTTGACAGTTCCTATTATCAAATGATAATTTGTCAGTAGAATATACTAGGACCTATAAGACAATAAAAGCAGGGGCAGGTAAGATAGCTCAGCAGACTAAAGTGCCTGCTTAGGCAAGCAAGCTTAGGCAAGCAAGCTTAGTCAAGCACAGGGAATGCCAGAGTCCAGGCTAGTGGTCTCTAATCCTAGAGCTGGAGAGGCTGAAAGGAGGATCACTATGAGTCTGAGCTGTGTAGTGAGACTCTGAAACAACCAAATACATAAAAAAAAGACAAAAAAAGCAGTGTTTCATTTTATTTATTATTATTATTTTTGTATTTAGTACAGGGTCTCACTGCACGGATCAGACTTGTAGTGATTCTCCTGTTTTCAGCCTCCCAAGTGTTGGGATTAGAGGTGCGGCTCTATGCCCAGTTTCACTTGCCGTCTCAGTGCACCCTGGAGATCGAACCAGGTTACTGCATCTGTCTAAGCAGGCTCTTTAATCTGTTGAGCTATCTGTCTGGCCCTTTATTTTGTTTTATTGGTATATGTCTATAGTTCATGCAGTTTACAGTCAGCAGATTGGGGAATGGTTGTATGTACATACTACAACTTGTTTTTTCTTAAATCCCATTTGCCTTCTGTCCCCCCTCCTTTTGTCCTCCAATTACCTTTTTTGTACATGTTGATACTTTTTTTCTTAATACATGTTATGGCTTATACTGTTTATATTGATGTTATTTGGGGCCTATATTTGATCCAGCTTTATTCTTCTCATTTCTCCTTCCCCTTCCATTTCTCCTTCTCCTTATTCCCTTGGCATATTCTCCTTTTGGATGAGATCTGTTACCTTGTCCTTTTCTATCCATCTTTTATCATTTTATTTGTTTATATTTTACTTCACTCAAATAAGGGCTACCATATAGTATTCAAGCTGTGTGTCTGGTTTGTCTCATTCAACATGATATTTTCCAGGTGCATGTATTTTTCTTCAAATGCCTCAAATTTTTTATTCTTTATAGCCGAGTATTACTCCATTACGTATAGATACCACATTTTGTTTATCTAGTCATCTGTTGATGGCTATTTAAGCAGCTTAAATAGCCATCAGGGTTTAGCTATTATAAATTGTTCTGTTTATAAACACTGGTGTGCGACTATCACTGTACCATGATGGCTTCAGCTCTTTGGGTTAGAGGTATAGAATAAATAAATAATTCAAGAAAATTAGACATCTAAAAATAAAAGACCCAATCAAAAAATGGCCAACTGAAATGAAGTACTTATCAGAAGAAATATAAATGACCAGTAAGTATATGAAGAAATGTTCAATATCTCTGACCATTAGAGAAATGTAAGTTGATACAGCTTTGACAGTTCATCTTATTCCAGAAAGAATGACTATCTTTTTTTTTTTTTTTGGCAGAACTGGGGATTGAACTCAGGCCCTTGAGCTTGCCAGGGAAGCACTTATTCTACTGACTTATCTCCCTGGCCCCATGGCTATCATTAAGAAATCAAATATTAGGCCCAGATAGCTCAGCTGACTATAAAGTGCTTGCTTAGGCAGGTGCAGTGACTGGAATTTGATCCTGGCTGTGCCCTGCTGGTCCTGTCCCCAGGCACACTGAGCTGTGATTAAGATTGGGCATGGTGGCATGGGGCCTGTAATCCCAGTGCTTGGGAGGCTGAAAGCAGGAGGATCACTGAGTCCGATCTATGTAATAAGACCCTGTAGACCCTGTACTAAATACATAAAAAAGAGAAAGAAATCAAATATTAATAAATACTGGTGAGGCTGTTGTGTAAAAGAAACCCTTCTGCTTGGTTAGTGGGAATGTGAGCTCATATGCCCATTATTGAAATCAGTATGAAGATTCCTCAAAAAAGTTAAAACTGTATTCTTTTCATCTCCACTATTGCCCTTCTAAATATCTGAAATTTTTTAATATATTTAATACAGGGTCTCACTACATAGATTGGACTCATTGTGATTCACCTATTTTCAGTCTCCCAAGTGCTGGGATTATGGGGCTGTCAAGGCAGGCCTGCGGGATCAAACCCTGTTTGCTGCACTCTGCCTAAGCAAGTGCTTTAGTCCACTGAGCTGTTTGGCCGGCCCTTCCCTGAAGATGTGAGAAAGACATCATATTACAGTGATGCATACATAACCATGTTTATACTAGTACAATTCGCAAAAGGTAAATATTAGAAGAGGCCAATATGCTCACCAACAGATGAATGGGTAAAGAAAATGTTATACACAGTAACTTGAGTATTCTACCATAAAGAAAGATAAATTTGAGTCATTTGAAAATGGGTGCGTCTTGGGCCAGCCAAATAGCTCAGCAGATTAAAGCACCTGCGAGCAGGCACAGGGGCCGGGGGTTTGATCCCCCAGCCTGCTATGCTTGCCCTGCTCCTGTGAGTGCTGAGATGGCAATTGAGACTGGGTGTGGTGGTGCTCACCTGTAATCCCAGCTCTTGGGAGGCTGTAAACAGGCAAATCACTATGAGTCTGATCTGGTAGTGAGACCCTGAACACCCTGTAGGCCCTTCCCTAAAATTGAAAAAAAAGAAAGAAAATGGGTATACCTTAATACCATAAGTGAAATGAGTCAGATATACAAGCCTAAATACAGCATGATTTCTCTTATATGAAAATCCCCAAATATAAAGAGTAAAATAAAAGGGAGATAATAGAGGGTGATATATATTTTTTTTGTAAAAGGAAATGAGGAACCAAGCAGTTGAGTTAGAGATGTAGGAGGAATGGGGCTGTAAAAACTAAAGACATGGGAGCTGGCCAGATAACTCAGTGGACTAAAGTGCCTGTGTAGGCAGATGCAGGGACCAGGGTTTAATACCCAGGGTGCTATGCTGGCCCTACCCCCTGGGTGTGTTGAGATGGAGATTGAGACTGGGAATGGTGTCACTTGCCTGTTAACCCAGCACTTGGGAGGCAGAAAACAGGAGAATCACTAGAGTCCATCCATGTAATGAGACCTTGTACACCCTGTAGACCCTGTCCTAAGTACATAAAAAAATTAAAGATGTGTTAAGTACAATTCCCCATGAGGAATGTAATAACTATGCAGTTCAAATGTACTAATATATATAAAATTAAAAAAAAACTAAGAATGTGTATACCATTGGACATGGTGGCATACTGTTAATTCTAGTGCTCTGGGAGGCTGATGTATGAGTATTGGAAGTGATGGGTGTGTTAGTGAGATAGGTAACTGGCAGTGATGAAAAGGAGTTGGAGATCTTACATAAGGGTAGAGGAGATGTGTTCTTGAAGTCTTACTGGAGGGTGAGGGAGATAGTTATCTAGAGCCCAGTCTGAGTAGCATCAGAGAGAATACAAAGCTTTTATCAGGTAAAGTTCTAGCATGATGCTCCTTTGACTTTTTGTGGCAAATGATTAGTCTTCTTTTTCCCCTTTAATTCTAGTGTATAATTGACAAGTCTTTGTAAAGTGAATTAAGGCAGATGTGGTGACACATGCCTGTAATTCCAGCAAATTTATGAGCATGATCTAGATCAGTGATGGCAAATGTTTCAGAGCTTTTAGTGATGACAGACAGTCCACTGTGGGTTGTGTGCCATAGGTTTGCCACCACTGAAATAATTTGAGCCCTGCTATATTTTATGCTCTCTGCTATAAATAGCTGAACAAAAATTTCAGGAGTTTAATCCTAGTCAGAAGTTCTTTAAAGGACTACTGCTACCTTCCCTGATAAAGGAAGGGCCTAATATTGTGAGATTACCAACTTGAATACATGCAAACTCAAAATTTCTGAACACAATACATCTTTTTTTTTTCTTTTACGTATTTAGTACAATGTCTACAGGGTCTCACTACACAGATTGGACTTGTAGCGATCATCCTGTTTTCAGCCTCCCAAGCACTGGGGTTATAGGCATGTACCACCACACCCAGTCTCAATTGCCATCTCCGTGACTTGGGCATGGCATGCTGGGGATCTAACTGGCCACTGTGCTCTGCCTAACAGGCACTTTATAGTCTGTTGAGCTATCTGGCTGGCCCTTGAACACAATACATCTTTATTGAACATTATCATATGCAATAAATAACACAAGTTCAAAGGAGGCAAAAATGCCTACAAATAATGCTTCATTTACAACCACATTTTTTTTTCTAGCATTGGGAATCAAACTCCGTACCTCTTGTTTGCTAGGCAGCCACTGTACCCCTGTGCTATATCCCCAGCTACAACCACTACTGACTATAAAATAGTTTTACTGTTTTTCATGTAACAAGGTATCTCAATAAAGTGTTATTGACTATAAAAATTTTTAGTGTTTTTTAATGTATTAATGTACCTCAACAAAGTTTAAAATTTGGTTTATATATTGAAATAGTATTTTGGGGATATATATATATATATAATTTTTTTTGGTGGAACTCAGGATTGAACTCAGGCCCTTGCACTTACCAGGGAAGCGCTTATTCCACTGAGCCATCTCTGGCCCCTATTATTTTGGATATATTGATTTAAATATTATTAAAATTAATTTTAGCGGCTGTAGAAATAGCTCAGTAGCCTAAGCACCACACTGGCAAGTACAAAGACTGGGTTCAATCTCAATCCCTGGCACCATATAGTGTGCCAGCCCTGGCCTCAAGCTGCAGAGTGAAACCCTGTACCAAATATATAAATTAAAATTAATTTTATCTATTTCCTTTAGCTTTTTTATATGGCTATGTATAATTACATATTTGGTTCACATCATATATCTGTTAAATAATACTGTTCTAAGTCTTTTCTAGTTTTGAATTTTCTGTCTTAATGAAGCTTAATAGTGTGTAGTTTTCTGTAATTTTTTAGACCAATAGAAGTTTTGCATAAGGGCTGGCCAAATAGCTCAGCTGATTAAAGCACCTGCTTAGGCAGATGCAGGGGCCAGGAGTCTGATCCTGGGCCTTCAGTGCCAGCCCCACCCCAAAGGCCTGCTGAGATGGCAATTGAGACTGGGCACAGTGGTACGCACCTATAATCACAGCTCTTGGGAGACTGTGAACAGGAGGTTCACTACTGATCTGGTCCAGTAGTGAGACCCTGTAGACCCTGTTCTAAATACAAAAAAAATTTTTTTTGCATGCACATTATAAAATATTTTATAAAGGGCTGGGAAGATGGCTCAGTGGAATAAGTGCTTCCCTGGGAAGCACAAGGGCCTGAGTTCAATCCCCGGCTCCACAAAAAAAAAAAAAAAAAAAAAAAAAAATATATATATATATATATATATATATATATATTATAATGTACTCAATATTGTGGTTACTAACTACATGTAGCTGTTGAAAATTTGAAATACAGCTATGGTGGTAGAGGAATTGCATCTTAAATTTCCTGAAGTTTATATTAATTTAGCCATGTGTACTGAAAGTGCACTGGAAAGCACTATTCTAGACTTTATTAAAAAGCAAATTAAAACAATTTTACATTTCTTCTTTCCAGTTGTGTTGGTGTTGAAGAGGAGAAGGCTGCTGAAATTGACCTCTACCACTGCCCCAACTGTGAGGTCTTACATGGGCCCTCCATTAGTAAGTAGATTTTATGGTTTCTATCAAATGTTGTTCAGAGGAGAGACAAAAGCAGAGATACCTTGCACATATTATTGCCTAAGTGCTTCAAAATCATCATCTTTAAGAAACAGAGAAGCTTATATAGTCCCTGTTCCTTTGTTCCTATTGATTGCATATGAAGGAAGCACCCATCTTCACTGGGAGCATTCCTGGAGGACTCTTTGACTCCAAATTCTCAGAGGGATTGTTAGAAGAGAGGAAGGATCCATGAAGCCTTTGTTATTGGAATTATAGTTCATACTTGGTCTTTCTGATTTATGATCTATTTTTTCTGGTATAGTGAAAAAACGGCGTGGATCTTCAAAAGGGCATGAGACACACAAAGGGAAGCCTGTGAAAACTGGGAGCCCTATCTTCATTCGAGAGCTGAGGAGTAGGACTTTTGACAGGTGAGGACCCGTGTTTTAAGAGCTGGTAAATAAGCAATCCTGAGAAGCTAAGACTCATTTCTTCCCAGTTTTTCTACTGGCCATGTCATTAGCTTCTTCCTCCATTTGTGAGAACTTCTGCTGTGCTCAGTTTCTGAGAAACAGCTAGAGGATTCCATCTGATCTACATAGCACATTTGGGTCCACTTACAAAACTTGTCATACCATGTTTGAGGCCCTGGGTTCAATCCCCAATACCTCCAAAAACAACAGCAACAGATTTCTAGTAGTTGGGAAACAGTGGTCTCTCTAAGTCAGGAGAGGATATTTACTTGTACTCAAGGAAAGCTAGAACTAGAAGGAGTCTTTTTTTTCCCCCGGCCCTCGGAAGGAGTCTTATAGAGAAAAGGAACTTTAAAATGAAAAAAAAATTTGAATAGTCATATATTTTTCATTCAGAAATTTTTAATTAAACCTGTTTTACTAAGGGAAATTAATATGTGAATTATAAAAATAATAAACTTTAAAATTAATGAATAAGTGACTTTTGCCTGGTTTTTAATTCATTGGACCATTTTCAGGTTCCCTGTAATTAAAGTGTTGCTTGGATTGTCTCTTCAACTTACTATTTTTGTTGAGTATCCCTCAGGTCCTTTCTTCTAAGCCAGCCAATTTCTGGTGCATTCTTTCAAAAATAATTTTTGTATACACAAATATGTGTGCGCACGCACACACACACACACACACACACACACACACACACACACACACACAATTTTTTGGTACTCGGAACTGAATTCAGGACCCTGTGCTTGCCAGGGAGGTGCTTATGCCACTGAGCTATCTTTGAGGCCCTTTATATACTTTTTTGATACAAATTAAAATACAATATTTTGGGGGCCAGGGAGCTGACTCAGTAGAATAAGCACTTCCCTGGCAAGCACAAGGGCCTGAGTTCAATCCCTGGTTCCACAAAAAAAAGACAAAATGAAATAAAAACATATTTTTATTTAAAAATCTTAATTTATATATTTTGGAGATCTGTCCGTAGCATATATATGAGGTAAAAGTACATTCTAAGGGCTGGGGTTGTAGCTGAGTGGCTCAGTGCCTGCCTGGCAAATGTGAGGCCCTGAATTTAACTCCTGGTAACAAAAAGAAAAGAAAAAATACATAGTGAACAGAATGATCATAGTAAAAGACACATTGTCATTAATCTCCCTGAAAATACTTCCTTTTGCTTTGAACGCACTTCCTCCATCTTCTTGCTACTTTTTGAAACAGTTGTGTAAGTTCTCTTTGCTGAATGTCTTTACAAGACACAATCAAAACAATGGTGAATGCTACTGCCAAGTCCCATTCAACGTAATGGCAGGCTCATAAAAACATTACATTGTGTCCTTGTGCATGTTATTCACCAAATATTTTACAGTATAATTTCCAGCTCTTCTCCCATGTCAAAATGAAGAAAGGTAAACTTTTTTTTAAGTTAAAGGTTTTGAATTAATTCAGGACATAGAAATAGCTACCAGAGTAGAACTAAAAGCACTTATGAGAAAGGATTTGTAGAGCATCTTCAGAAAGTGGCAAGAATGATCGATAAGTGTGTTCAAATTAATAGGAAGTATTTTGAGGGGATTAATGGCGATGTATCTTTTACCTTAATAAACTTGTTTGTTGTAATTTACTGTATTACCTCCTACAGATGTTCTTAATTTTTTCATGCCTATTTAGTGTTGCATTGTATGGATATACAATTTAAGCAATTCTCTATTGATAAACATTTGATTCTAGTTTTTTGTTAGAAACAATGCTGCAGTGAATATCTTTATAGTTTTGCATATGTGATAGGTGTATTTATAAGTACTGCAGTTTGTTTCTCTGGTGGCTGTACCATTTCATACTACTACAGAATGTGTGAAATTGCTGATATTGTGTATCATAACCAACATTGTTTATCATTGTTTCCACTTGCATTACTTTATGAAGAAGGTAAATAGATTTTTTTAAAAAAATGTCAAAAATCCTTGCTAAGTTTCTCAGGCTGAGCTTGAATTTGCCATACTCTTGCCTCAGCCTCTTAAACTGATAGGATTAGAGACTGGGTGTGCCTCCACACCCAGCTATAGATAGATTTTTGTACATTTGTAAGCTATTTTTATTTCTTTGTTTTTGTTTCGTTTTGTGCAGGGTTTCACTACAAAGCTGAAACTAGTAGTGATCCTCCACATTTTCAGCCTCCCAGCACTGGGATTATGGCTGTGTGCTATCACGCCTGGACATGGTTGCCCACTCAGCATGCCCAGGGGCAGTGCCAGCATGGCATGTGGTGCCAGGGATAGAACCCTGGCCCTTGCACTTGCCTAAGCAGGCACTTAGTCTGCTGAGCTATATCGCCAGCCTTTATTTCTTTCTTTGTTAACTATGTGTTTGTGTTGATAGTTTTTCAATTGTGGTTTTTATTTTTTGAAAAGGGATTTGCAATGGAGTCTAAGTTGCCCTGAACTCTATGTAACCCAGGCTGGCCTTTAACTTGTGGGCTCCTTCCTCAACCTCTTGGATGTCCCACCAGCTCAACTTGGGTTGTTGTTGTTGTGTATGTATGTGTGTGTGTGTGTGTGTGTGTGTGTGCATGTGCATATTTACTGATTCATAACAGCTTTCCTTGCAGAAGATTTTAGTCTCTGTATTGTTAATTTATTACTGCTTTTAGTGACTACTGAACATTCTCCCCAATGTTTTTTATATTGCTTTTATGGCTTTACTGTTAGTATTTAATATCTAGAATATGTAAAAAGTGAGATGGGCATTGAGTTTAATATACTTGTTGTAGCACAACTTGGGAAATAGTCTATTATCTCTACTTTTCTTTCTTTTTGGTGCTGGGGATTGATCCTACAGCCTCCTGCATACTAATGACATGCTTTGTCACTATACCTCCAACTAATCTATTGGTTTTTTTCCAGCATGATTTTTTTAAACTCCTTTTTTCTTAAGTATGTGTTGAGAAAGTGGTTGTAAAAATAGCTTTTTTAATCAATCTTTTGTGTTTTTGGCTAGTGTTTTAAATTGGAGGTTGCTGTTTAGGATAGACCAAATCATCCAAACTTGACAGATACATCTTTTTTTTTCCTAGGCAGGATATTGACTTATGTCTTCATTTGTCATCAAAAGAAGAAAGCCATTTTGACTGGCTATTCCCCACCTCTGTCAGTGATGTTGCATCATACCTTGTGTGTGTGGTGCTGGAAATTGAACACCCAGGGCCTTGTACATGCTAGACAAGCACTTTGCTTCTGAGCTATATCCAGCCCCTTTGCCGCCTCTTGCCCTGGACATTTTTTTTTCTTCCCTGGCACATGAGATTTATGTCATTAATTATTGGGCCATTATAAAGTCTTCTGGGGGAAGACACCACTTCTTGAGTGAGTGATGGCATCCAGTAAGCTGTTTTGTGAGCAGAGACTTTGGGCTTAAGATTTCTCTCTTGTGGCCCACAGTTCAGATGAAGTGATTCTTAAGCCCACTGGAAGTCAGCTGACTGTGGAATTTCTGGAAGAGAATAGCTTCAGTGTACCCATCTTGGTCTTGAAGAAGGATGGGTTGGGGATGACATTGCCCTCACCATCATTCACTGTGCGGGATGTGGAGCACTATGTTGGTAAGACATTACAGATCATTTTTAACTGTGACGTTGTCCACTCCTGTCAATACCTGTGTCTTTTTTTCCTCAGTTCACCTTTTATATTTTCTTTCTAGCCATGTTTGAAACCTGAGGTGAAATGCCTTAACCACAGTCATTCTTTGGTAAAGCTAATGCCACAATCAGTTTCCTCTTTCTTCCTTGTCAATAGACAACACAAAATTAGGTTGAACTGTCTTTTTTTATAACCTGGGAAGTTTTAGGACATGTAGTCTTTCTGTCTTCTCGAGTTGAGAGGTTTTGACTATTATCCTTACATCCTATTTATCTTCTGGGCATAAGTGTTTGGGGAGAGAGGGAGAAAAGTTACAGAAGCAGGGCTTAGGTACTATGTGTGAGATTGTGTGTTAGGTAATTCCATAGCCCTAGCTGGCCTGCATCCCCTAGCTGGCCTGCATCCATTGCATAAATCCAAGGAAGTGCGATAGATACACAGTATCTATTAATAGAAAGTTTTGTTTTTGTTTGTGTTTGTTTTTGGGTTTTTGAGACAGGGTCTTTCAGGCTGGCTTTAAATTTACTACATAGTCTGGGCTGGCCTTGAACTCAAGGAGAGCCTCCTGCTTCAGCCTCCAGAATGTTAGTATTATAGGCCTGAGTGCCAGACATCCATCTCAATATAGTATAAGGCCATTCTAGGAACTGATGAGGGGATAAGACTCTTCCCTATTCCCTGAGACCACTTGATACAAATCCATTTCTTTTTTATTGGTTTATTGGTACAGTTTAAAAGCATTTCTTAAGGGCCGGCCAAATAGCTCAGTAGATTAAAATGCCTGCTTAGGTAAACACAGTGGTCAGAGGTTTGATCCTTGGGCTTCTGTGCCGCCCAGCCCCTGGGGCGTGCTGAGATGGCCATTGAGACTGGGTGTAGTGGCGTAGTGCCGCACGCCTGTAATCCCAGCACTTGGGAAGCTGAAAACAGGAGAATCACTACAAGTCTGATCTGTGTAGTGAGACCCTGTAGATCCTGCACTAAATACAAAATGAATAAATAAATAAAGACCATTTCTTTGCTCCAGGTTCTGATAAAGAAATTGATGTGATTGATGTGGCCCGCCAGGCTGACTGCAAGATGAAGCTTGGAGATTTTGTGAAATATTATTATAGTGGAAAGAGGGAGAAAGTCCTCAATGTCATCAGTTTGGAATTCTCTGATACCAGGTAGAAAGGCACTGGTAACAAAAAAATCCTGATTAAGTGTTTTGAACTTGTGGTATACTGAGTATATATCTATGTTCTTTTCTTTTTTCCCTGATTTTTTTTTTTTGTTTTGTTTTGGATGGGGAACTGAGTTATACTTACTCGGGTATCTGCTTACATTATGACAACTGAGTCATATTTCTTCTCTACAGCTTCTAACATTGGATAGATTATATAGTATCTATTTTAATTTCTGGCTTCTTTACAATCTAGGGTAGATTTCTTTGATCCTTTTCTAGTGTTTATGTTCTTACATGGTCACTGTCTGCCAGGGTAAGTCCTTTGTACCTAAAAATAGATTCAATAACGTTAACCCCAAGTCGTTTCTCTAAGGAGAATTTAAATAGAAAAAGCTATATTGAAACATGAAAATGATTTTGCCTGGCTGTGTGTATATATGTGTATGTAAAAATGGTCTTTGTGCTCAGAACTGTGAGAAGTATGAAGAAATCACAGCGTATCTTTTTTCCTTACCTTGCTATTTATATTTTTAACTTTTAACTTTGAAATAATTATAGATTCATGGGATATTACAATAAAGTGTCCAGGAAGGTCCTGTGTACTCTGCAGCCAATTTTCTATAATGGTAACATCTTAGCATAGTTATCATACAATGTTAAAATACTTGGTATTGTTTTTAAGATGCAAGACTAAACAACTTGAAGGTGTTTTAAAAACTGTTTATTTATACCTCACTTCACTGGAAAGACTGTTTGAGGTAGCTTATAATAATGGAGAAGGCTATAGGGAAGAAAAAGTGTAACAAGAAGTTAAAGGTCATGAAATAGGATGCATCTAGTAGGTATTCTGTATATAAAATACACATATGAATGTCTGGATTGTTAGGGGAACTGGACTGTAGAGCTTTTATGAAATCTTCTGAAGGTTAGAACAAAGAGGAGAGTGCAATGTGATTTTACGTAGGGTAGAAACAAACCAGAGTATTAGAGAAATGCTTTTTTTTTTTTAACCTGAAACTGAGCACTTATGAGAAACTCCTATTATGAAAATCAGTTCACTAAAATTAACCCTAAGTAGTTTCTCTAAGGAGAATTTAAACAGAAAAAGCTATATTAAAACATGAAAATGATTTTGTCTGGAGATGATACAATAATTTATAATTCAAGTGCCAAGTGAGTATGTGGGGGTAGGAAGACTAAGCATTTATTGGAGTAAATGGCCACTTTTCACTGAGCAATGGTATTGAACTGGATCTTGGGATTTTAGGGGCTGATTGGAATGAAGATGATGACCATACTTATAGAAATTAGTGTTCAGTGTGCCTCTGCAGCTTCTGTGAGAAGAGCTTGTTATTTTTCATCTGACCCTCATGAGATACAAGTATTTTATTTTATTCATACTTCAACTTTCAGTTTCCAGACTGCTGACATTTGCTTATACTCCTTCCTTGCTAGGCTTTCAAACCTTGTGGAGACACCTAAGATTGTCCGAAAGCTATCATGGGTTGAGAACTTATGGCCAGAGGAGAGTGTATTTGAGAGACCCAATGTGCAGAAGTACTGCCTCATGAGTGTACGGGATAGCTACACAGATTTTCACATTGATTTTGGTGGCACCTCAGTATGGTATCATGTGCTTAAGGTAGGAATGGATATATATGACTTCTGAGAGCATCCAGGCCTTGGGCCTCTGTATTTGTGTCAGCAGTGCTGGAATAAAACAAGGCTTCTAAGGCCTCCCTGCATCTCTGAGTCTATTTGTGTGACATTTATATGTAGGTACTCCTGCCTGATTGTAGCCTGTTGATAGTTTATAGTTTTGATGCTTAATCAAAAAATATGAGTAACAGCAGATACCTAAGCTTTTCCCAGGTGTTACCTCTTTGAATGAACCAATGTATACTCCCACCGACATGCATAGAAATATCTGTTTTTACTTCACAAATTTTTTATAACATGAGAAATTTCCTCTCCCCCAGCTTTATTAAAGTATAATTTATGTTTCATAGACTAGCTTTTGAGGTTGTTTTATGAGACAGAGTCTCACTTTTCCCAGGCTGGCCTCAAACTAATGGTAATCCTCCTGCCTTAGCCTCCTCTAAGTGCTGGGATTACTGATGTAGTCTACCAAGCCCCATTCTGAAGATCCATTCTAGTTATAGTTTGATGAGGATAACATATGGTCCTTTAAATGCCAATTCAGTCAAAATAGAACATGAAAGTCCTTTTTAGTCATAATCCCTGTAGTTTTCTTTTTAGTGATTATTATAACTTTGTAATTAGAGCATTCTCACTGACTATAAAGGTTTTTTGTCTTTGAGAAAACTTCTTAAATTTGGTTGTGTTTTGGGGGCTGGCAAGATAGCTCAGCAGACTAAACAAGCTTAGGCTAGCACAGGGACTGGGAATCAATTCCTGGCACCACATGCTGTGCCAGCCCTGCCACAGAGTCTGAGGCATAGTGGCACATACCTATAATCCTAGCACTGTGGACATTGGAAGCAAGAGGATCACTATTAGTCCAGGCTGTGTAGAGAGACCCTGTAACAACCAAATATATTAAAAATTTGATTGTGTTTTACTATTGCCTATATTGCAGTGATACTTCAGTTCATGAACTTTTTTCTTTCTGTCATTCTGGTCGCAAACTGAATTGGATAAGAACCAAATGAAATTCAATGGTTAGTTCAGTGCTGACCTTATGGAAAATTGGACTCAGTTCTCATTTAGTTTGGTTGGTGACCAGAACTGTGGGAAGAATTAGATTTGTGAACCAAGGGCTAGGATATAGCTCAGAAGCACAAGCACTTGCCAAGATTCTAAATTTGATTCCTAGTACCAAAAAAAAAGTTTTGGACCCAAGATACCACTTTTAGTTTTTTTATCAGAAATATCAAGGAAGAGAGCTAGTAATCCAGTCCTTGAGAGGTTGAGGGTGGAGGATTGCCATGAGTTTGAGGCCAGCCTTTGCTATATAGTGAGTTTAAAGCCAGTCTGAATTACATGGCAACACCCTGCCTCAAAAACAAAATAAAACAGACAAAAAAGAAATGCCAAGAAAGAACAGTAAATTTAGATTATTGCTGTTGTCCAAATGATCATGTATCTTCAAATAGTTTTTCTACACATTTATTATGAAGATATTTGAGCATATAAATGAAAATGCTGTTATGCAAATGTTAGATTTAACTCATTTATTTTTAAATAATTTCTCTTTCATATAGCAGTTCCAGAAATAATGGGAAGATTTCCTGTGTGTTTGTCTCCAGATTTCTCAGATGTTAGCATCTTATTAATCTAAATGTTACAATTTTATTATTTTTTATCCCTAAAGCAAACATAATAAGATAGTTGTATAGTTTTTCTGAGACATTTCAGAATGATTAGTGTTCCTTTGTTTCTCATAATTCAGTAGATCTTAAAAACATACATATTCTCAATATAATCACAATATAGTTATTACAATCAACAAATTTAAAAACTCAGGAAATTCATATTGATATAAGACTATCATCAAATCTACAGAGCTGTCGACTTGCTCCAGTAGATATTTCTAGAAATGTTGCTTTTTGTGTTGAAATTTACTATTGTGAATACTGATTAAATCACCAGTGTAGGAGATATCTTTGTGTTGGTGAGTTCTTTATTTTTTTGCCAAATTGTCTATCTTGTGATTATCCATGTAAAACACTAGGAAATAAAATGTTCTTCCAACAAGTAATCACCTAACATCGTCTTCTAGAAATCCTTGGGCAATCTCTGAACTTTTAAATTTTTATTAGGTTTGATTGCGGGGGTGAGTAAGAACATGCTGTGAATGACATTTAAAGGCAGCTTCATGTTTCTTTTCATCAGTAATATGGTCTTAAATTCTTCTACAGCTAGCATTATTTATTTCATCAGTAGAGGCTATTTTTCATTTGCCATTGCATATAAAATAGTACATTTGGTATACATTTGTCCTAACTTGAGCACTTTTGTTTGAAATATCCTTTCCAAATTGTGTTTGTCAAATTATAAAAACAGAAGTGCAAAGTGCAAATTCATATCAAAGTGATTCTTGTGTTTGTGAAAGAACTCTGACATACTACTATGGTTGTAAAATGTGGGGGAATATCCTTTTGAACATTCTTGAAGGTTTTTTCTGGAAACATTTGCTATTTTTGTTGCTTCAACTTCTTTTTGTTTCAGGGTGAGAAGATATTCTACCTGATTCGCCCAACAAATGCTAATCTGACTCTCTTTGAGTGCTGGAGCAGTTCCTCTAACCAGAATGAGATGTTCTTTGGGGACCAGGTGGACAAGTGCTACAAGTGTTCTGTGAAGCAAGGACAGACACTTTTCATTCCTACAGGTCTTCGGTGGGACCTCTTGGGATGGGGTGGGGGGAGTGTTGCATGCAGGCAGAAAGAAGGAAGCTTGTGGTACAATAGCCAACTGCTTCCCATAATGTGTTAATCTGATTATGTGGGATACATCTTATCAGCTGAAGGCCAAGAACTAGACCTCAGTAAAATTTATTTGGTGGTCAGTGGGGAGCATGATTGCTTGGAGAGACTGCAGATGTGAGGGGGTAGTTCGGGAAGAGGTTGATGGACTCTTTGCATTAAGTTGATGCCATCTTGGTGGGCAAGTAGAAAATAGGATTCTCAGCCCCACGGTTGTGGATAGTGACTGGGAAACTGACATTCTGGTCTATAAATTACAATGATCTGGGATGAGTAGGACGTTTATTCCTAAATAATATGTGTCTGGGCTTTACTCTTAGAATTCTTCGGGTGAGTTTTTTAGTATGCATATTTTGAAAAGTTCTCCTAGTTGTCTTAGCCAAGAGTGAATTAGTGAATTTATATCTTTTCTTGATTGGTCTTCTAAACACATACTGCTTGAGTTTTCCATGAATATAACATGTATCTTCATTTATTTAGATTTTTCTTGATTTCTTTAATCATCATTAGTATTTTTTTTGTTTTGCTTCATTTTGAGACAGGGTCTCACTATGAAGTTCAGGCTAGCCTTGAACCCACTATGGAGCCTGGGTTGGCCTTGAACTCACAAGAGATCCTCCTGCCTCAGCATGCCAAGTGCTGGGATGAGAGGTGTGCATCATGACACCTGGCTATATTAGTGTTAAATTTTCTTGAAGTGCTTGGTAGAATTTTTAGGGAAATCACATTATTCTAAAGATCTCTTTTTTAAAAATGTATTTTGGTACAGGATCATCCTGTCTCAGCCTCCTCAGTGCTGGAATTACAGGCATGTGCCACTACACAGGGTCTCAGTAGATAGCTCAGTATGCCCAGGGATGGGGCCAGTGAGGCATGTGGTGCAGGGGATGGAACCCCAGTCCCTGCCCTTGCCTAAGCAGGCGCTTAGTCTGCTGAGCTATCTTACTATTCCTAAAGATTTCTTTTTGGAGAGGTTTTTCATTAACATTGATTTTTCCCTAATCTTTACAAGGCTATTCATATTAGATGAGTGGTTCTCTGTGATTTTCAGTGAATTGATCTATTTTATCATTTTTCCTTGTGTGGGCAATTGAAGCCAGTGCCTCACCCATACCAGGCACACATTCTACTACTGAGCTATACCTCCAGATTGATTTCACCTAAGTTGTCAAATTTATGTGTATAAGCCAGCTGTTGTCCTAGATACTCAGGAGTCTGAGGTAGGGAGATCACTTGACCTCATGAATTTGAGAACAGCTTGAGCATTTCAAGAAAATTTATTTGGGGGTTGGGGAGATGGCTCAGTGGAATAAGTCCTTCCCTGGCAAGTGCAAGGGTTTGAGTTCAATCCCCAGTTCTGCAAAAAAAAAAAAAAAAAAAAAAAGTATTTGAATTTATGTATGTAGATTTGTTTATAGCATTTCTTTATTATCCTTTTGATGTCTTCCAGGTCTTTTGCCTGGCAAAAGCTATTTTTGCCTTTTCATTTGTGTCAGTCTTTCTAGAGATTTTTCTTTATTGATCTTTATAAGAATCACTTTTATTTCACTGAGATTTTTCCCTGTTACTGTTTTAAATTTTATTGATTTTTGTATTTATTTTTCCTCCTTTCCTTTTTCCTGCTTATTTTTTCTTTACCTATTTTTTATGTATTTGGTATAAGGTCTTACTATGCAGCTTGGACTTATAGTGATCCTCCTGTTTTCAGCCTTCCACCACTGGGATTACAGGCATGCACTACCACGCACAGATTCTGTTGCTGGCTCAGCGTGGGCCAGTGCAGCTTGCAGGACTAGGGATTGAACTATCGAACTCTGGTCCCTGTGCTTGCCAGAGTAGGCACTTAGTCTGCTAAGCTATCCTGCCGGCCCCTTTCTGCTTATTTTGAGATAACTTTGCTCTCTTTTTCTAGGAGAGATAGCTTAGATTATTGAATTCAGATTTTCTTTCCTGAAAAAGAAAAGGGTCTACAGGGTGTTCAGGGTCTCATTACTAGATCAGACTAGTAGTGATCTGTCTGTTTACAGCCTCCGAAGAGCTGGGATTAAGGCACGCACCACCATCCTCAGTCTGAGACATCTCCTGACCTGGATAGGCAGGGCCAATGTTGTCAAGTGGCCATATTTTATTTTAAATAACAGGGATTAAATTCAAGACCTTGTGCTTACCAGGCAAGCATTTATTCTACTGAGCTATCTCCCTGGACATACTTTTTTATTTTTTTTTTTGGTGGAACCGGGGATTGAACTCAGGCCCTTGTACTTGCCGGGTAAGCACTTACTCTATTTATCTATCTGCCTGGCCCTTTTCTTTCATACTGTAAGCATTTAATGCCTTATGTTCCTTTTCATATGGGTGTTGTAGTGCACCTCTGTCATCCCAGCACTTGGGAGGCTAAGGCAGGAAGATCATTGTAAGTTCAAGACTAGCCTGGGTTACAAAGTGATCTCAAAGACAGCCTGAACTGCCTAGGGAGACCCTGTTTCAAAAAGACAATTCTTTTTTTTTTTTTTTTTACCTGTGGCAGAATTGATTTATTGAGAGAAAGAAAGCTCCTGTCTGAGAGAGTAGACCCATAGTGATCCTCTTATCTCAGCCTCCCCAGTGCAAGGATTGCAGGCATGTGCCACTATGCCTGGTCTCAGTGGCCTGTTCAACATACCTGGGGAGGTGGGGCTGGCACCGGTGCAGCTTGTGGTGCTGGGGATTAAACCCGCACCCTTGTGCTTGCCTAAGCAGGTGCTTAGACCACTGAGCTATCTCCCCAGCCCTGGCAACTACTTTTGTACTTGCTTTGTATATAGATTTAACTCTTATGAATATTTAATATACAATGAATCATGTAATGTATTATCTTTTATGTTTGCCTTCTTTCAGCATGTTTTTAAATATATTCATGTTACATTTATCAGTGCTCCAGGGCTGCCATGCGGGCCCCACCCCTGGGGTGCACTGAGATGGTGATTGAGACTGGGCTTGGTGGTATGCACCTGTATCTCAGTGCTTTGGAGGTTGTAAACAGGAGGATCACTATGAGTTCAATCTATGCAGTGAGACTGTACATCTTGTACAGCCTGTCCTAAATACAAAAAAATACCTGGCAAGCATAAGGGCCTGAGTTCAATCCCTGGTTCCGCAAAAAAAAAAAGTAAAGTCTAAAACAGTTTTGGCCTTTGATATTTCAGATAAGGGATACTGTACCTGTACTTTCAATTTCCTTTGGGATATAGTATACTTGGGAGAGGAATGAATGATTTATATTATAACTGTCTTTTTGAGGAATTGCCAGTTTCTAAAACAAGTTGTATACACTATTTTATATTCCTGATAGCAATGTATATAAAGCTCCCCATTTCTTTGGGGATATCTTAGATATAAGCTATAACACTGGACCTTGAGCTTTGTTCCATTGATGTAGATGCTTAGGACATGTGCCTGTTATATATTCATAATAAGTTTTATTTATTTATTTTTTTGTATTTAGTGCAGGGTCTATAGGGTCTTACTACACAGATTGGACTCATAGTGATCCTCCTGTTTTCAGCCTCGCAAGTGCTGCGATTATAGACATGTTCCCTCACACCCAGGCTTAATCACTGTCTCAGCATGCCCTAGGAACAGGGCCAGCACAGCATGCCAGGGAACAAACCCTGGCTGTCAGCAGAGCTATCTGGCTGGCCCCATAATAAGTTTTAAAAGTGTGAATTATTTGTCCTATAAATTTTTTTAAGATTATTTTGGCTATTTTGGATTTCTTGAATTTTCATATGAATTTTTAGGTTAAGCTGTCATAGATTTTCAGTTACTTTTAATTTGTGTAGTTACGTTTTTTGTTTTTGGTTTTTGAAACAGGGTTTCATTATGTATTTCAGGCTGGCCTTAACCTCACTTTGTAACCCAGGCTAGCCTCAAACTTAAAGTGATCATCCTGCTTTAGGCTCTCAAGTGCTGGGATTATAGGCATGCTCTGCCATGCTTAGCCTTTTTGTTGTAATTTTTAAAATGGTTACTTTCGTTATTGATATTACACATATGTGATAGTCACAATCTATTGGTATTTATGGTTTACTAGTTTGAAGGAAATGTTTTGGCCTCTCATTCTCTGAGTCTCAAGGTGCTCAGGGAATCTCTAGACAACACCTAGGGAACAGATAGTGTGGAAAAACCAGCTTATTGTGCTACAGCAGCCAATTTGATAGATAATGGTTGGAGAAGAAATGAATATGGGAGAAATTTAAGAAAAAAATATAATGTCACAGGAAGGTGATAAAGGTCAAGGAGTATAATTTTGTTCCAACTGGGTATAGGCTCTAAAATCAAAACTATTCAAAAAAATATTTCTTTAAGAAATGACACATTGAACCCAGGTCTGTCGAGCACAAAACCTTCTCATTTTGCCCAAGTTAGAATTAGAAGGAGTAGTTATGACAAGGAGGTGATGTGCTTAAAAAATTAGAGGATAGTTAAGGCAATAGAACAATTTTTGAGGTGGACCATATGGAAGTGGAATAAGTTCATTAACCCCAGAAATTGATTCAGTTGAGAGTTATAATGATGGCAGACTAGGGGGTGTTGGGATAGAGGAAGAACTAAGAATGTTATTTGTCACTGCCAGTGTGTGTGTGTGTGTGTGTGTGTGTGTGTGTGTGTGTGTTTGTGTGTGTGTGTGTGTGTGTGTGCGCGCACGCGCAAGTGTGTTGCTGGAAAATAAACCTGGATACTTTTACATACTTAAGCCCTTTTTTGTTTTAAATTGTGAGATAGAATCTAAGTTTTCTAGGCTTTGCCTGAACCTGCACTCCTCCTGCCTTAACCTCCCAGAGTGCTAGGGTTATATGTGTCACTGTGTCCAGCTTCATACTAACTGTTCTGAAGAAGTTGAGGTTGAGCTAAATAGGCAGTGGTGTGGTTGAAAGGAAGGAAGTAAGGCCCTGTGCTAAGTCTAATTTTACCTTGTTATACTGCAGGATGGATTCATGCTGTGCTGACCCCTGTGGACTGCCTTGCCTTTGGAGGGAACTTCTTACACAGCCTTAACATTGAAATGCAGCTCAAGTAAGTCCTGAATTTGGCCATTCCTGTCTGCTAGTTCTTAGTATCTCTTCTAGAGTAAGGAGTTCAGCATAGTAGGAAGCAAGACAATTAGACAGGAATGGTTTATGCTTCATGCTGATGTTTATTTTGGGGATTAACAGCTTTTCCTCACTTAGTAGTTATGTGATTTTGGTAAGTCATTGAACTCAAGAACCTCTGAGTTCAAAACTTTCTAATATATTAAAGTAGCATCTCACAAAATCATCATCAGCATTGGTGATAGTGGTTGCATAGCATCCAGAATAGTAACCGATACACATAGTAGATACTCAATAGATAGATCCTTGTCATTTCTCCTCCTTCCAGAGCCTATGAGATTGAGAAGCGACTGAGTACAGCAGACTTGTTCAAATTCCCCAACTTTGAGACCATCTGTTGGTATGTGGGAAAGCACATTCTAGACATCTTTCGAGGTATGGAGCTCTTTGTGAGTTGTTCCTTTTTCCCTGCTTTCCTTTAGGGATGGAGGATGGGTAAAAGGAGAGGGAGGATTGCTATATAACTATCACCTCAAAGATGTACTCATTATCTGTAGCAAAACATCATGTTTTATACCTTAAATATATGCAGTGAAAATATTACTATTTAAAATGTCTCTTATTTTCTCTTTTTATATGTTCACCCACTTTTTTTTCCTGTATCATCCTTAACTTCTTTTTTAACAAATCTTAAAAAAATTGTCAGTACATGTTTGTAATTCATTTAGTTTACAGTTATCTTAGTGAGTGGTTACATGTACATAGTATAATTTGTTTTTTTAAAAAAATCCCTTTCTCCCTCCCCTTCTCCCTTGCTCCTTTCTCAGGTTCCCCTATTTCCTTTTTCATATTTATTAATATTATTTGTCTTAACTCATGTTATGACATACAGTGTTTACATTAATTTGTGTGTTAATAAATTTCTGTACATGGCACATCTGATTTCTCCCATTTTCCATTCCCTTCCTCACTCCTTGCTCTTGTTGCTTTGGACCACTTCCCTATTACAAGAGATCCATCTCCTTGTCTATTTCTCTTCATCCTTTATCATTTTCTATGTTTGTACTTTCCTTACAAATGAGAAATATATGGCATTTAAGATTATCCAGTTTATTTTACTCAGGCACATCCATATTTTACAGGTACATCCATTTTCCTGAAAATCTCTCAAATGTTGTATACCATTATACATAAATACCACCTTGTCTTTTACTCAATTGTCTGTTGATGGGTATACAGGCTGCTTCCAGGATTTAGCTATTATGAATTATGGTGCTATAAACTTTGGTGTGCATGTATTGCAATAGTATGATGACTTAAGCTCCTTGGGGGAAGATAACTAGTTGGGTTGTATGGAATTTCTAATTTCAGTTGTTTTATCAACTCCACACTGATTTCCATAATAGTAGCATGCAGGAGGGTTCCTTCACTACAGCCATGCCAGCTTTTGTTATTATTAGATTTCCTAATGATAGCCATTGTTTCCGGAGTAGGATGGAATCTTAGTGTTGCTTTAATTTGTGTTTCTCTCATGATTGATATTGAACAGTTTTTCATGTATTAATCATTTGTTACTCTGTGAAGTATCTGTGTTTCTCTCTCTCTCTCTCTCTCTCATTCTCTCTTTGTATTTTCACACAGGCTTTCACTAAATATTCTGTACATTTCTCTGGCCCATTTCTTGGATAGCTCTTTAATTTTGATGGTTTAGTTTGTTTGCATTCTTTGTATATTCTAGATACTAGTCTTCTATCTGAGGAGTAGCTTGCAAATTTTTTGCCCATTCTGTAGGTTGTTCTTCAACTCTGCAGACCTGGGATTCTTTTGTTGTTCTGGTATCATTTTAGTCTGGTATCATTCCATTTGTTGTTCCTTACTGTTACTTCTTGTGTGATTGAGTTCTGTTAGGAAAATCTTTTCCTACACTTTTGTCTCAAGTGTTTTACCTATTTTAACTTTCAGAAGGTTTAATATTTCTGTTTAGATTTTTTTTTGGTGGAACCGGGGATTGAACTCAGGCCCTTGTGCTTGCCAGGGAAGCACTTATTCTACTGAGCCATCTGCCCAGCCCCAGTGTTTAGATCTTTTATCTGCTTTGATTTTAATTTGGTATTTGGTGAGAGATAAGTGTCTAGTTTCATTCTTCTGCAAACAGATAATCAGTTTTCCTAGCACCACTTCTTGAATAGGCTACCTTTCCTGCAACATATATACTTTTGTCTCCTTTGTCAAAAATTAAATATTTGAATACGTCTGGGGAGGTTTTTGTATTCCCAGTTCTGTTCTATTCATCTTCATGTCTATTTTTGTTCCAATACCACACTTTTTTAAAATTAATGCTTTATGGCACAGCTTGAAGTCAGGTATTGCTCTGTCACCCACTTTGCTCTTATTGGCCAAAATTACTTTTGCTATTGTGGGCCTCTTCTTGTTCCATGTTAATTTTAGGATTATTTCCTCTAAATCTGTAAAGTATGCTCATAGTATTTTTAGGGGAACTGCATTAAATCTGTAAAACAGTTTTGAAAATATGGCCATTTTGACAATCTTATTTTTATCTATCTAGAAACAAGGGACATCTTTCCATTTGATTTCCTTTTCAATATCATTCTTCAGAATACTATAATTTTCATTTTTTGTGTTGTTTTTGTAATTCTCTTTGTAAAGTTCTTTTACTTCTTTGATTATGTTAATTCCTAGTTTAGAGTATTTCATTTTTCTTGAAGCAACTGTGAATTGTACTGTTTTCATAATTTCTCATCTTGTTCATTGTTAGTATACACAAGTGCGTTGATCCTATATTGTGCTACTTTGCTGAAGTTGTTTATTCTAAGGGATTTTTTTGGGGTCTTATAGGTAGAATATTATGTCACCTTCAATTAATAATAGTTTGAGTTCTTTTCTATATGTATTCCTTTTGTTTCTTTTTCTTGCCTAATTGCTCAGGCTTATGTGTTAAGTACATCTGTTAAATGCAACAGATGATGGTGGACATCCTTGTCTTGTTCCTAGTTTTAAGTAGAATACTTTTAATTTTCCACATTTAGTATGATACTGGCTATTGATTTGTGTTAAGTAGCCTTTATTGTATGGTCCTTCTGTACCTATTTTCTTGAGAGTTTGTATCATGAAGGAGTTTTGGATTTTGTTACAAGCCTTTCCTGCATCTATTAATATGATCATGTGGATTTTGACCTTGTCTATCCTTGCATCTCTAGGATGAAATTTACTTGATCATGATATATCATCTTTTTGATAATATGGTGCATTCTATTTGCTAGTATCTTGTTGAGGATGTTTTGCATCTGTGTGCATTAAAAGGTTGGCTTATAGTCTCTTTTTTAATTGAGTCTTTATCTGGTTTTGGGATCAGGGTGATGTTGGCTTCCATAAATGAATTTGGGAACACTCCCATCAATATTTCTATGAAGAGTTTGAGGAATATATCTTTAAGATTATTATAGAATTCAGCTGTGAATCCCTCAGATCCTGGTGTTTGTTTAAGTGGTAGATTCTTGATTACTGAGTTAATGTCATTGCTTGTTATTGGGTTGCTATACATATTTATATTTTCTTAGGTTAATTTTTGAAGTTTGTATGTCAAGGAATCTGTCCATTTCTTCAAAATTTAGCAATTTGTTGGTGTATAATTTTTTGAAGTTTCTTCAGGATTTTGACATTGTTGTGATTTAACTTTTTTCATTTCTAATTGCATTGATTTAAGTCTTTAATCTCTTTTTCTTGGTGAGTCTGGCTGATGGCTTGTCTATTTTTGTTACTGTTTTAAAAGACCAGCTCTTCAGTTTATTGATTTATTTTTCATTGATTTCTTCTATTACCTTTATAATTTGCTTCCTTCAGTTTGGGGTTGCAAGTATCTTTTAAGATTTCTCATGAGGTTATTTATTTTAGCTTTCTCTGTTTCCTTAGTGTAATTATTGAATGCAATGAAATTTCCTCTGAGAATTTCTTTCATAATGTCCTAGAAATTTCATTGAGGCCTTTAGTCATTGTCATTGTCATCTAGAAATTTTTGAATTTCTTTGTGCCCCATTGTTTGTATAGGTGTATGTTGCTAATTTTCTAGGAGCTTTTGCCTTTTCTGAAATTTCTTCTGTCATTGATTTTCTATTTTCATTGCATAGTGGCCTGATAATATGCATGGGATAATTTCAGTTCTTCTACATTTACTTAAGCAGGTTTTGGGATTAATATGTGATCTAGTTTTGAAAATGTACTGCTTAAAGGAAGCTATATGGTTATTAGCACTTGTTTATAGGGAGGACAGTAAGCTAGATAAGATATGGAAGAGCCAAAGGCTTATAATGAAGAGGATCAAGAAAATATATTAATCAAGATAGGAGTGGCTACGAAAGGGGCTAAGTATGACAAATTTAAAAACTTGGAGATGGAGGTTATATGGCTGGAAAAAGAATAAAGACATAGTTAATAATGTCTTGAGGGTTTGAGGTGAAGAAAGTACATAAAGGGCTAAGATGAAGCACAGAACCTAGATACCTATAAGATTAGAGCCAATAAAACAAGTATATAAGAGTAACAGCTTAATATACATATGAAATTGTAAAAGAACATAAGCCCTCATTACTAAATAACTCGACAAATGTAAAGAAATTAAGCTAATATGATGACAGTGGGAACACAGATTAGATATTCCAACGAGACATTGCATATGTGATTCCCAAGTAGCTTCTTTGCCACAGTGAATGCTAAGACCCCAATTACTCTTCTGATCTCTCCATTGCAAAACTGGGGTTACCTCAGACTCAGGACTGCTCTGCCTGGTTGCAGGCATTTTTGAGGTTGATGCAGTCCAAGTACTTGGGTTAGGAACTATTGCTGTCCTTCCTCCGGGTGTGATGATAGATTTGGCAAACAGGTTCACTGGCTCCAGTTTGTTCACTAAGTCAGGATTATTCCTATGCAATCAATTAAACTACAGCAGTAACAGGATAATCTATTATAGTGGTATCTATTAGGGCTAGTTGAAAAATATTTATCGTAAAACTCTGTTTTGGTTCTCTGTTTAGTTGTGGGAACACAGTACCAATGTGAGCCTCCAATTCTGTGTAACTCAGGTAGAAACTGTTATCTCATTACAGAAACTGAATCCAGCCCTGGCCTCTCAGCATGACTCCCTCCAGTCTGTTCTTCAGTTGCCATCAGTCTCCCATGACTATCCTCCCCTTATCCATTTTGGGAACTTGGCAGTGTGAAGCCACCACCAAGGGGATGATCTGGGGTTGAGGTTGAAATACCTAGCCTTTCTCCATAGTGGCACCCTCAGTAGCACCTGCTCCAAGAGCTGTGTCTTAGGGTGCTTGTACATTCTCTGCTGGTGTTTCTGGAGGGATGCTGGAGAATCAAGTCTCAGTGCTCTAGCACTCACTGTTCCATTATTTTGTCTCCTCCCATAACTTCTTGAAACTGTTAATCTAGCTTCATCTCTGAATTTGTCATATGAAGAATATTATATAAATGGTGTCCTATTCTATATGATCCTTGGAAATTTTGTATTTTTATTTAGCATTATGTACAGAAGGGAATGAATTAACTTTTTGTGTTTAACTAGCATGTCTGAGAAAATTGGATCTGCATGGAATTATCCCTATTTCCTGCCAGTTGAAGTCAGAAACTCACTCTGGACTAGTCTAAGAGTTTCCTGGTTGTGTTTCCCATGGGAATAAGGCCCATTCCTGACCATCCTGGTATACTTGCATTAGTTACTAAGTATTAGATCAGAAAGAGGCGAGTATGCTAGGTTTTAACTTTTCTTGGTCATGTCTGAGATAGAGTAAGGCCTTTTTTTGGACAGAGATTTATTTTTGAAGGTGACTTAGCCAGGAGGAACCATTATATCAGAGTTACAAAGAAACTTAGACTCCTTTGAGTACGGAGTACTACCCATTATGTCAAGTCCTTATTCTGCCACCAGCTAAGCTGTCACTTTAGTATTTGATCAGATGGTAGATAGCTAACTGATCACTACCTGTTCTGAAAAACAGCTTGGTTTTGTTTAATAGTCTTCAGTAGAGCCTAAATCTGGTTATTAATAATAATTAATCTGGCTTCCTCCTGAAATGAGTCATAATATACATTTAATTAATTAATTAATTTATGTGGTATCAAGGATCAAACTCAGGCCCTTGCACTTGCCAGGCAGGTGCTTATGCCACTGAGCTATCTCCCGGTTCCATCTTCTACATTAATTTTCCTTCAAGTCTGTGAAAATTGAAGTCATAGTCCTCCTATTCTCAGTTTGAGACCTAAGAGGCAGAGTAATGTAGGAAAAGGAATATAGCTGTTAGACTCAGATAAACATGGTTTTAGTCTTGCCTCTAGCACTTAACTGCATTTGTGAGTGGTTGATTAAAACTGTTTCATGCTAGAGCCTCAGTTTTATGAACTCTAAAATGAAGACAGTAATTTCTGGTTTTTGAATTTGTCATAAGGATTAAATAAAATGGTTGTCAGGTGCCTAACATGCAATAGGTTCTCTGTTTGCAAACAATGTTAGAATTATGAGATCTAGAGTTGTGCTTAGAACTCTGAGCATATGTTCTGTTAGTTTACAACGATAACAGCTTATTCACTTCCTTTGTATGGCTTCATTGACACTCTCTTCTTCCTTCTCCTTTTAGGTTTGCGGGAGAACAGGAGACATCCTGCCTCCTACCTGGTCCATGGTGGCAAAGCCCTGAATTTGGCCTTTAGAGCCTGGACAAAGAAAGAAGTAACTATTTTTTTTTCTTTTCTTTTTGATTTTAAGACAGGCTCTTGCTATATAGTTCAAGCTGGCCTTGAACTCCAAGTAATCCCCCTGCCTCAGCCTCTCAAGTGTTGAGATTATAGGTATATTCCACCACACCCAGCTAAAAATAAATATTATTATTTCCCTGTCTCTTTAGGAGGTGTACTGTCCATAGGCACTGGGTTTGGTAGAAGTTTTGGGGACAGAAAAGACCAAAGGCTTGTGGGCCACTGGATGAAGAATGGAAGACTAGACTAAAATTCTTTGGATTACATTTTTAAACCTTCTCTTTCTGTCTTTTTGAGATAGGATCTAACCATGTAGTTCAGGCTGGTTTTGAACTCAAAGTGATCTTCTTTCCTCAGCCTCCTATATTCTAGGATTACAGGCATACCCTACCAGACCCTGCTTAAACCTTTCTTTTTTCTTGTATACTGTGTATTATTGGATTTTGTTTCTTAATCCATTCTGTCAATCTGTGTCTTTTGAGTGGAGAATGGAAACTATTCACATTTAAAGCTTTTATTTAAAAATACTTATTTTTCCCTATCATTGCTTTATTTTCTTGTTGCTGATTGTCTCCTTTCTGGATAACTGCTTACTGTGCTTCGTACATTCATTCTATTGCACTTTTTGGCATTGTTCCTTTCACTATCTCTTTCTAGGATGTTCTTGAAAAATTATAATATTGCTGACTTGCTCTTCATGAATTTCTTCACATAGTCTTCATCATAGGAAGACCTTATTTTCCATCCATTTTTAAAGATAGGTTTGCAGTATATATTTGTGTTGGAAGTTGTTTTCTATTAGAGCTTGAAATACTTTACTGCCATCCTTCCTGGCTTTTAAGGTTTGTGTTGAAGGCTACTGTAATTCCAATGGGCTTACTTTTATGATTCATTGAATTTCTCTAACAGCTTTTAAGATTCTGTCCCTTGTTAGACTTTTGGTTTGACTATGATATAACAATGAGAGGTTCTCTTCTGATCATAGCTATTTGGAATCCTGTATGCATCATTTATTGGTATGTTTCAGTCTTCTGTATTTGAAAAGAATTTTGTGTGATTTCTTCCCCCTACCCTTTTTTTTTTGAGGCAGGGTTTCACTATATAGTTCAGGCTGGCCTTGAGCTCACTTTGTAGCGCAGGCTGGCCTTGAACGCAGTGGTCCTCCTGCCTAGTTTCCCAAGTGCTGGGATTAAAGTTGGTGTGCCAACCACACCCAGCCTTTTGTATGATTTCTGTAAACAGTTTTTTTTTTTTTTTTTTAATATCCTTTGTGCTGTCTTCTGATTTTTCTTCCTTTCTTTTTCTTGTGACAAGCTTAGCTGTTTAGTTCAGGCTGGGCTTGGACTTACTATGTGCCAGGTAACCTTGAACTCACAGCAATCCTCCTGCCTCACCCTTCCAAGTGCTGGGATCACAGGTGTACACCCCTAAGCACGGCTTGTCTTCTGATTTTTGCTTACTCTAATTAATCGTTTTTTAAATGGTAGCAAATTTTTATCAAAGGTAGGGTAAGAAACAGGCTCTACAGAGTATTTGTGGGCCAGTTAAAAGCAGGAAAAGAAATACACCCTATCATTAGAAGGAAGGCCACCATGCAAGATTTAACACAGTGGCCAGTCTTATTTTTCTTTGCATCATCCAGCAATGTTGGGTCCATTATTCATGTTTTCATTTTAAGGTAACTCTCAATAATTGTCTTGGAAATCATCCCTACCTTCCAATTCCAATATTCCAAACTCATATTGGCTGTTTCTACTGCCCATACTTTTCAGTAGTTTTTAATCTCTTGGATTTCTGGGAAGCTTTTCATGGACTCTTATTTCTATATTAAACTGGACATTCATGTTTTGTATCTTTTTTTTTCTGCTCAGCTAGCTATTAGTGTTTTCATAAGCTCACTGGTTTTCTTGTTTAATACTTTTATTATTTGTTCAGTGATATCTTCTGTGATTTCATGGAATAGCTTGTCAGTCTGTTTTTTAATCTCCTCTGTTATCCTTTTGAATAATTGGGGTGTGTGAACTTTGTCTTACTCTCCCTTAATGCCCCCAGAATTGGGGTTGGGGGGATGTGGAGTTTGTGGTGGCATTTTTATTTTGCCTTGTCTAGTTGTATTATGATTTCTTTCTGTTTGTTTTGTTTTGTGCTTTGATTTTCAGACAAAGATTTTGCCCCTAGCATAGAGATCTCTGTACTTAGTCTGCTTTTCAGTAATGATCTCTGAGTATGGCTCAGGGTTTTGCCTCTGTCCCAAGATCTGTATTAATTTGGGAGGGGAGGATGTAGTGCATTTGACCTAATACTCTCTTCTCTGGGAATGGATCACTGTATTGATAATGTCACAAAGGTATTTCAGGTGTTGGCATACAGAAAAAACTCATGAATAACAACAATTATGCAACTCTGGCAGTATCAAGCAAATCAACAACAGTAATAGTATGCAAGACAATTTGGATATTGACTTATGATAAGAACTAACAGTATATCACCCTTAACTATAGAAACAAAATCCACAATTACAGTATAAACAGTAAAACAACCTTGATATTGACATATAGCAAATATATACTAAATGTAACAACTATGTCAGCAGAGATGGGCTTGGCTTGGTGGTACTCTTGTAATCCCATTGCTTGGGAGGCTGAAAACAGGAGGATCACCATGAGTCCAATCTATGTAGTGAGATTCTGCCTGTACTAAGTACATAAAAAATAAAAAAAAAAAAGAATTCAGCAATACGACTATAGTGTTATCTTTCTTTCTAAACATTAATAAACATGTAAGGGGTTTGGAATAGGAGAATGCAAGAGGAAAAAATTGAAAACCAGTAGGTGATGAGGAGGAAAGTGAAGTAAGACAAAAGGATCTATTAAGAAGTAGAACCTCAAAGGAAAAAGTGCTTCTCTGGCAAGCGCAAGGGCCTGAGTTCAATCCCTGGTTCTGCCAAAAAAAGGAAGAAAACAAACAAACAAAAAAGAAGTAGAACCCTGACCTGCCATGTCAGCCCCACATCTGAGACACCCTGAGCCTGGGATTAAGACTGGGCGTGGTGGTGCATGCCTGTAATTCCAGCACTTGGGAGTCTATAAATAGGAGGATCCCTATGAGTCTGATCTGGTAGAGAGGCACCCTGTAGACTTTTTCCCTAAAATACAAAAAAAAAAAAAAAAAAAAAAAAAAAAAAAAAAA
>PVKA01023661.1:15503-27559 GCA_004027165.1 Ctenomys sociabilis | reverse complement strand
ACAAGGCTTGTGACCTCTGCCTGTTGATGAAGTAACTTTTAACAGTAATGATTATACAAACTGAACTTAAATATTGAATTATGTAAGAGATGCTGTTTGTTTTTATCCTTCACTATTACTTTCTATATCACAACTCCTTAGCCTTTCATTATTTCCAAAAATTTACTTGTGCTTCACATGTCATTTAAATATTTGTGCACTTGTGTTATTTTATGTGATACCCACTTCTGTTACATTTCTTCTGCTATATGTATAAGGTGAGAGCTGTTCACTGTCTACCTGTTATTAGTGCCAATATTCTTCCATTAGTCATTTACATGATCACATAAAAAATACCTGGCTCCAGTCCTCTAAAGTAGTTAATTCTTGGATATTGAGAACAAGTATCACTAGGGAAGAAACGTGAAGTGGAGATAGAAAAGTGATTCATTTTGAGTGAAATTAACATGTTTTTCACATATAGCATTAATAGGAAGCACTCATTTTTCTCTTTATCAGTGTTCCTAAGATTTAATAAATTTCAAATAATCCTATTACGGACCTTGCAAAATGAATATTATTTCCTATTTATAGATAACTACAATGAAAATCAGATTTATCAGGACAAGTGAAAATTTGAAGGCATATCTGTGATTCTGAACTTTTCCATTCTTTTAATCATTCTAGGCTAAAAAGTAAAAACTTTACAGAGTGGTATAACAGTGACTCATGGTAAAACAGAGGAATCATTCTTTAAATGTTTCTAAGGTTTCCTTTTTATTATAAAACCTGTGTGTTAATTAAAAATTCAAGCAGCAGAGAAATGTACTCAGTAAAACTGACAAATTTCCTTCTTGCTTTTTCATGTCCAGCCCCTTCTACCACCCTATTTGCTTCTATTCTGGAAATAATCAGTATGCTGGTAGTCATTTAAACATTATTTTAGCACATAACATTATATATTACCCCCTCAGAGAAGCACCCACAATTGAATTATGTAGACATGTGTTTCTATAACTCATTTGTTCACTTTGAAAATATTCCTGGACATTTTTCATATTAGTATATAGAGAACTACATTTTTCTTTTTAATATGTGTATCCCATGTGCCGCCCAAAATTGGAAATTTCAGTGAGAGAATGTGGTCTTTTGGTAGACTACATAATACTTCATTATTATTTGATTGTTAATCATTTATTTTTTCTATATTTAGGACAGGCTCTACAGGTTCTACAGGGTTTTACCTCTAGATCAGACTAGTAGTGTTTCTCCTGTTTCCAGTCTCAAGTGCTGGGATTACAGGTGTGTGCCACCATGCCCAGTCTCAGTTGCTGTCTCAGCATGCCCCAGGGGTGGGACCAGCACAGAAGGCTAGAGATGGAACCCTGACCACGGAATTAATTTAATAATTAAATAATTGGTTGACTTGTTAATGATTAATGGCTAATTAATTGATTTGTTAATGTGAAAATATGGGGCTGGCCAAATAGCTCAGAGGATTAAAGCCCCTGCAAACAGGTGCAGGGGCCCGGGTTTCAGTCCCACAGACTGCCATGCCAGCTCCTCCCCCAGGGGGTGCTGAGACAGCCATTGACACTGGGGTGTGGCAGCTCTCAATCTAATCCCCGCACTTCGGAAGCCTGAAAACAGGATTACTGAGTCGGATCTACTAGTGAAACACTGAACACCCTGTAGACCCTTCCCTAAAATACAAAAAAAATGTTAAAGTATAAACAGCAATATATTTTTATTACTTTGGAGTTAATGAATAAATATTAACACTTGATAAATTCTTCTAATGATATTTTTCTATTTTTCCTAGGAAACTGCCATAGTAAGCTACCCATTTTACCAATTCAAAATATGAGAACATATATTTAAGTTCAACTTTAAATAGAAATGTTACTAGAACAAAGGTCAATTTTCAGATGTTTTAAAACTTCCTAAAATTTTAAAATACTTTTTTAGATTGTAACAATATAAGAATGGAAATCACAAAAGTATATAGTTTTGTAATCTTTGGATGTGATTTTCAGTCAGTAGCTATTGAAATTTTGCCCCATCCCACATTATTGTGGCATGGAAATTGAGTTGTCTCTTAAGTTATAATATCCAAATGCAAAAATCTAGATTCCACTTTGATAAACAACAATTTTCAAATCCATATGGAAAATTCATCTTACCTCACTTACTAAGTGCATATACAGCCCCAAAGTATGAAAGCAAACATGTCAAATACATTCAAATCTGACAGGAGGCCCCAAAAGTTATTGCATTTTCATTTTAATAACAAATTGAAAATTGTGGCACAAGGAATGACTCACTATTTTAATTAACATTTAAACCAGTTATAAAGAATAAAAACTGAAAGCATTCATGAAGAAATTGCAGTATCTCTTTAAATTCACAGGCAATCCAATACATTTAAAATGTATAGCATATGAAGTCACAGAACTATAGACTACAAAGTCTTCCACTGTCTAACTATACCAAACTTTACCAATTTTCTGAAGGATATTTAGACCATTGCGAATTGTTTTTGCTGTTAGCAAAAAGTATTGTGATAAGTGTACATATGTATGTCTGTATAATCATTGTATACTTATACAACTGTATCTGTAAGATTAATTTCTGGAAAAGAAATAAACACAAGTTATATATATTTAAAGTTTTGTTAGAAATTGTCAAATTGTTATAATTAACAGTTGAGTGAAAAGCATTTGGTGCCATTTTACTCATACCCTTGTAAACATCATTTCTGAATTTGAAAATTTTCATATTTGTTAGTAATTTGTAGATATCCTATGAAATCTGTAGAACTTTCGGTGCTTTTACTTTTTCCATTTGCCTATAAGAGTATTGTGCTGTATTAACTACTGGTGGTCAACTTGTAACACCCAGCTGAGCTAAATAGTGTGGAGGCTCACCTGAGGTTTGTTGCCAACAACATACAAAGCAGAACTGGTAAAGAAGACAAGGTCTATTGGCACTCCTGGAGGAGCTTGTCATACTGGCCTTCTTGATAGGAATTCAGCTGTTTTCAGCATTGGAGTATCTCAGGACCTCACTGTTGCTCAGGATGGACGTGGTACTTAGGAGAGCTCTGCTCCTTACTTTGAGCATTTCTTCCTGGCTCCAGCGTACATCCCTCAGCCCACTTGCACAGATCCTTCATCCCTCTTGCGCAGACTTTCTAGCTTCCATCACTGACCTTTGAGCCTTCCCAGTGCAGATCCTTAAAACAAGTTTGCATGGGACATTGTTGTGGGCTCTTGGCATCCAGTTAGACTCATTGGGGGCATTGTTATGGGCTCTACCTCTTCAGCTTGACTCATGCAGGATATTACTATGGGGTCCAGGCCCTCAGCTGTATTATGTGTTTCTTTAGAGTATGGGCAGATTTCTTGCCCTCTTTTGTATCTGCTATTTAGGTAACTCATAAAATAATCATGTAAATTATATGGCCTGTATTCAATTATTTCCCCTGCAAATCCAGACTACCAACAGTTTTTTGTTTTGGGTTTTTTTTTGGCAGAACTGGGGATTGAACTCAGGCCCTTGCATTTGCCAGGGAACTGCTTGTTCCACTGAGCCATCTTTGTATTTTTGTATTAAAAGTTAAACACTTGTCATGTTACAAATATATTTATCCATTTTCATAATCATTGGGTAGGAGCACCAGGTCAACATATCCATTGAAACTACATGATATTTACACATGTGGGTCTGGTTTATTTCACTTATGAGTATATCTTCAAGTGGCATCCACTTAAATATAGTATAAGAACTCAAAAGAAGAAATAAAAATAGAAACGTACAACACAATTAAAAGGAAAGTTATAACTTGAGGATTAGACAATGAAGAGAGGGCAAGGAGAAAAACTAGGAAACATAACAGGGGCAAAGCCATGCATTTATATGCACAAGATGGGTAAGGCAGTGATCCTGAGCATCTTCAGCAGGTTTTTGAAACTGGCAGTTAATTGGTAGGATACTCAACCTGACTAAACTGTGAACTAAGCAACTGCCCTGAAGATAGCAATGTGTAATAGTAGGGTCATGCTTGGAATGCCTGTCATTCTGGTCTTCTACATACATACTGCTTGTCGTGACATACCAATTACTGCCATACTGTCTCTCAAGTAAATGTTTGCTTTTAAAAAAAAGAGGATAATAAATGAAAACAAAAGACAAAAATGTCATGGGATGGTCCTACTGCAATGCCGTATATGGTTAAATTTCTCAATTTCTGTGTAAAAATATGTAATTGCTCCTATGTTTTAAATTTTTTAAAATTTTTTTTCCTTCATATTCTGTAGGAACTTAAAATTTAACATAGCAATACTTGATGGAAAATACCTATTCCATGTTATGTCTTAGATGTTTGATATTCAGACAGATAGGAGGGTAAGCTCAACTGCCTATGTTGTAAGGTAATAATAATAAGCTTCTCTTCTGGAGTGTTAACAACCTAAGTTTGCAGGCCAAAAATTAGACAAAAAGAAGGGCTGCAGTGACAGCCAACATTTTTCCCCTAGCCTTTTAAGGTCAGTGAAGACTCAGGACATAGGAGAACCTGTACTGTAACGTCATGGAACTCAGCTATGTTCCAAATTTTTTGATCAAGGAGATTATGTAGCCACAGAGGAAAGTGATTGATGATGTAGAGTGTGCCTAACAGGAGTCACATGAAGAGAAAACATTCTCTCAGGCTTTCACAGAGAGCAAATTTCTCAGTCAATGGCTGTGACCATCTACATGGCTGACACTGACAAAGGATCTGCAAAGTGCAGTGCAGGGTTACAGGATAAATTCCGAGACAATTTGATTGACCTTTTCAGATAGAAAAGCTACATTTCTTATTATATAGGTCTTGCTTTGTCTTGGTCTTAACCATCCATCAGAAAAGTATAAAAATAGAAGTAAAGCCATATTATTATGCTGAGCTGTAAAAGGCCCAAGTCAACAACTTCTGACATTGACCAGTCCTATGGATAACCCACTAGTATTATGGACTACTGGACTATATTGGACTATTTTGCTGAATTTGACACCTACAATATTTAAATGACAATGGAATATGCTTCTCTGACAAAACTAAACAAAAAAGGGGATTCAAATGAACAACCATTTTGTATCTGTATATACAAAGTAGGATAGTTATATAGCTACATTCTCTTATTTCAAAGAATAGAAAGATTTGTTCTAATAGTGTTTGTGGATAGGCTATCATGTCTAAGTCTTGTACAATGAATAACCACTAAGGCAACAATATGCAATGTGTTTATTATTGAAACTGTCATACTAATCAGTTTTGAAACTGTCTCATTCCTATTTCTTTCTCAAAAAATTATTTTAAAAAACATATCCATTGATAAGAAATAAAGAACATATCTATCGATAAACATTTCAGAGATTTAGCATAATATAAAAGGGTTTTCACTCATTTAGGAAAACAATTCTGTTCTCTAGGTAATCAGGAGTGTTACAAGATAGGTTGGACTCAATACTGGTTACAAAGCAATTGTAAATTCATAGTTATGACATAAATTTATTTCTCCATTTTCCTTTCTTTTTTTTGTGCAGTCTTTTCAGACATTTTCTGAACATTTATCATGCCTGGGGTATGTGTATGACCTTACTGATTCCTCAATATAGATAAAAGTTTTTTGTTTGTTTGTTTGTTTTGCAGAATGTTGGGTAGTACAGTCAGCCCTGTGACTTCCTCCAGTTCCGGCAGCTCTCTCCAACCCCTTTCTCTGGGAGTGTATAAGCAAAGTCTTGCTTCATCAGACTCTAGATAAGTTTTTAAAAGGCCATATCTCCCAACCACTTCCAGCCCATAATTTACAGTTCTTTGTATGTCCCAACATTATAAACCACTGAGCTCCAGTGGACAATGCTTTTGCTTTATATGTTTTTAAGTCCCTGGGGAGAAAGCCATTCCCATTGTGAGAATGCCCCAAACTGGATGAAACCAAAGCAGAGCTCTTGTAGGAGGTGTCATACAGGTCAGAACACATGGTAACATCTTTGAGAATAAATTTTACATTGCTCCTTTGGTACTAAAAACCTCCAACAGGTGTGTGAGCAGGCATCTTCATAGTTGCCAATTTTCTGAGTAGTAATTCATGGGCAGACAATTTAAAACACAACAAGATCTTACCACAGTGCAGCAGTTTTTAATTAATTTTCCTCCTATTTTTTCTAAGTTTTGTCTGGATTCCAGTGTTTGGCAAATGTTGATTCTGAGTTTTTGTCACTTTATAATATGTTTTGATGTAAAGATATATATCTGCTATTTTTATTGTCAAAATTTATCTGATTGATTTTTTGTAAAGCTTCCTGGGACTATCCAATTTTTTTTTAGTTAAGGAAACCACTTCAAAGGAAATACAGTTCAACAGAAGCTTCAGTTACATACACATACATATATGTAGATATATGTTGTTTTTCTTTGTATCTTATATAGTTAGGGAAAAAATAGACATTGAGTTTTAAAAAAGAAAAGCATTTCACTTAGTTAATGTCTAATAAATGTTTATTTGAAACTGTAATTAATGACCTTGTAAATATGTAGACTCACTGTGTTCCACCAAAAGCACAGTAAGAAAAACAAAAACATATATATGAACTTGGAGTACGATTATTTTATTGACACTATTGGTAATATTTGTTTGATGTGCTTATCTATATCTGCAGAAGTTACTATAAGTTTTATAAATGCATGAATTGGTAAATATATAAGTTTGGTAAATGGTGAATTGGAAAGAAAAAGGAAAAGATGAGAAACCCTGTTACTACTGTAAGAAAAATCACCAGCTTATGTAATTCTAAATGCAAGTAAATATTTAACTATTTTACAATACTTACCATCTGGTTTTTTTTTAGGTGACATTATAAAAGCAGTAACTGAACTGGATAGAGTACATATTATTGGTATCTTGGATATCTGTAATTTGGGTAACAACAAAGTGAAGCTATACTTGCAAAAAGTTATAGTCCAGAAAAAATGTCTTAGAATTTGGCAAATGAAATTATACAGGTTGTAAAGAGGACACTAAAGATATTCCACTAATATATATATATTTGAAGCTAACACATTTTGTACTGGATTCATTACTTAAAAGGTCAACTAAATAATGTTGTGTATCAAAAAATTGCCTTGCTCCTATATGTGTGTTGTTTTGTATTGTAATTTGTCTTCATGGTTTCATTTTGTGAAATACACTTTTATTCTGCAATCTAATTATACAGCATCCTGGCTTACAAGAGTAACTTTTCATGGAGACTGAGCATCCTTCCAATTTTATTCATCTAAAATGCAGATTGTGAATATACATTTTGACGATTAAACTCCCATTCCCTGAAGTGGGAAAACTGCATTTCTTACCACCAAAGTACTTTATATCAGTTCCAAAACCACACGTGTTGTTATGGTCAAGTTGCCCCCAGTTCTGTAAGTATGGTCACCTATAAAATGAATATGTTAAGTTTTCTTGAACTTTTTCTGCACCATAACCTAATTTTGTATGGTCTACATTTGTAAATCTTTTGACTAGTGTGTAGTGTTAAATCCTCAGGCTACAGTATATCTATGTTATTGCTGTATTTGTCTGTAATTGCAGTATGTGTGAATTTTGATGGTGAAATTTTGTCTCGTACTACCATTTTAAGTGTTCATATTGGAAGTAGAATACAGAAACAAGGAATTGGATATGCTTTTGACTGACTATTATATGTTTTTGTAATTTTTTTATTTTTTAAAGAGAATTCAAAAATCACAAGATAGGGGGCGAGCAGATGGCTCAGTAGAATAACCACTTCCCTGGCAAGCACAAGGGCCTGAGTTAAATGCCCGGTTCTGCAAAAATAAATAAATAAATAAATAAATAAATAAATAAATAAATAAATAAATAAAAATCACAAGAAATGATACAGAATTCAACTAAACAAAATAGTAGGAATTCAGCAGTGGTTATTGTATTGCAACTATTATATTTTATTTAAATATAAATATCTATTCTACATTTAGGACATTCAGTGGTTGACACCTAGATGTCAAATGAGCCAAAATTACCATCAAATGAGATTAAAGGTAATTCTGTATCACAAAAAGCATGATTGTAGTTATGTTATGAAATTTCAGTTGTCTTTGTAGCATTATAGTTCTCGCCTTGGTATGCAATATATTTTAAATGTATTGGATTATCTGTGAACTTAAAGATATATTGCAGTTTCCTCATAAGTGCTTTCAGTCTTTATTACTTGTTTAAATGTTCATTAAAATAGTTGTTCCTTGTGTCATAATTCTGAGTTTGTTATTAAAATTAAATGCAGTAAATTTTGGGGTCTCCTGCCAGATGTGAATGTACTTGACATGTTTCCACTCATATTTTGGGGCTGTGCATGTATTTAATAAATGAGGTAAGGTGAATTGTCCATATGGATTTGAAAACTTGTTTATCAAATGGAATATAGAGTTTTGCATTTGGCTATTATAACTTTTAAGAGACAACTCAATTTCTATGTCATAACAATGTGGGATGGGACAAAACCTCAATAGCTACTGACTGAAAACCACATCCAAAGCTTTCAAAACTGTGCAGATGTGATATCTATTCTTATATTACCCTGCACAAAAAATCTTTTGAAATTTTAGGATTTTTTAAACATCTTCTGGAAACTGACATTTGTGCTAGTAATGTTTCTATTCACATTCAAAGTTAAACATCTCTGTCCATATTTCTGAGTGTTGAAAATGGGTAGCTACTGGAACAGTGACCTAGAAAAATAGTAACCTATTAGAAAAATTTATCTACTGTCAATATATATTTATTAACTCCAAAGAAACAGAAATGTTTTCATTTTCACATGAATAAACCAATTATTTATGAAATACTATGTAGTCTACCAGAAGAACAGTCTCACTGAAGTTTACAATTTTGAGTGGCACATAGGCTATACATACATATTAAAATCCTGGGTAACCTATTAATGGAGTTTTTTGAGCACATACTTTCTTTTTTCTATAGTTTTTAGGGAAGGGTCTGCAAAGCATTCAGGGTCTCACTACTAGATCACACTCGTAGTGATTCTCCTGTTTGCAGCCTCCCAAGTGCTGGGATTATAGGCAAGTGCCATCACTCCCAGTCTCAATCACCATCTCAGTGCATCCTGAGGGCGGGACCAGCACAGCAGGCCTTGGGATCAAACTCTTAGCCCCTTCACCTGCTTTCAGTCGCTTTAATCCACTGAACTATTTGGCCAGCCAAAGAGTACATACTCACTTGGCTAAATGTTTTTATGTCTTTGTTCAAACTTTTCTACATTCATTTTATTTTTGATAAATTTTTAAGAAATTTAAAGTTCTTATTTTGAGCCAGGGTTGGTGGTGCATGCCTGTAATCCCAGCACTCAGGAAGTTGAGGCAGGAGGATCATGTGAGGTCAAGATCAGCCTGAGCTACATAGTGAGACTGCCTCAAAAAAACAGAATTATTACTTGTTGATACTAATAATAGTGTTTAAAAAATTCTACTCTAGTGTCATATATAAATTAATATATCATAAGATTCATATATCTATAAGTGAAGTTTATAATTGAAATGGTTGCTGTTTCACTGTTTGCCTTTTGGGGTGCACTTACATTTTTTTTCTTAAGCATGTCTGCACAAAAGTTTGTGCATAAATTGATGAGAAATGAAATGTGTATTAATTACTTCTGCTTATTTTAGTAATAAACTGTTTTAAAATGCTTTCAAAGAAAAGACTTAAAAATAGGTTAAAGAAGAATTATATAATGTTTTTCATTATATGAGATTATATTTGAGTTTGTGTGAAGTTTCCAGAAGAGAAATACTTGATCTAAACATTTTGTCTGGTCATACAGCATAATCTGTTACCCCTCATTCTTTCATTACTATCTTTATACCATTTCTAAACCTCGCCATAGCTCTGCCACTCAGTCCCTGTGGGATCATAAGCAAAACCACTTAAACTGCTTGTTATCAGTTTCCTTATTTGTAACATTTTCAGAATAATGGTCCCATCTATTTCTGTGATTCTTTTGGTCTATGAGTGTGGTTATTAGAACAGTGAAGATGTCTTTTTTGAGTTAGTTTGTGTGCTTCATGAAAATGCAAATGTTTCTGAGGCAGAATCTTTCAATGTAGTACACTCTGGCCTTGAAATCCCTATAAAGCTCAAGCTAGTGTCAGACTTTTGGTAATGCTCCTAATTTAGTCTCCAGAGTTCTGTGAAAATGTAATTTTGTATTAAGAACATTTCAAAGTTATTAAAATGTTATCAATTGTAACAGCTTGCTGTAAGAAAATAATAAATATTGAAGTATCTTAATCCTGGGTATTTCTTACTGCTAGTGTGTCTTCCTGATTTTTTGCTGATCTGAAATATGTTAGCTTTTTGAAAAAAGTGTACACATTCTCAGTGAACAAACAAGCTGTATTTTTTTACACAACTCTGGTATCTAATAGTATTCTAAGGTTACTGAGTCTCACTCCTGCTAGCTTAAGATCCAAAAGTTTCTCCCATCAACATCTTTATACCTATTTTATAGGTAGACCACTAAAAGAGCAAGTTTTGTACTTGTCAAGAAACATTGCTAGGTCAAGCCTATCCTAGAAAGTGTTTTTATACTAACTTGAGAATGAAGTAAAATATTTGAAACATTATAAAAAATATCATTTGGCATTTTAGATCAATGTGAGATAAATTCTAAACTCTCAGGCTCATAAAAGGATAAGCTGTATGTATATTCAAATATTTGAGCATTTACTTTGTCCTAAGCACCAGGTTAGCACTAGGAACACAATACCATTCAAGCCAAAACAAACGTGGCTCCTTGTTCTTAAGGAACTTACAGTGCTGTACAGGAAACAGGCATTCAAATACTTCACGGAATAAGTGAGACAAAGTCCCAAAATAATGATACATGATTTACATTTAACTTCTTAACAAATGGGTGCTACTAAGAAAGTGTTTCCTGAGGAGATAAAATACGAAGGACTTGCTGCAGAAAGTGCAGGTATAAGCAGAAAGTCCTTATTCAGTGTGAGACAACAAGCAAAAAGTCAAGGGCTCTTAAAAGACTACACAGAACCAAATGACCAATGGTAGGGACTTATTTTGTATATTTAAATCATTAAAAATCCATTGAATGACTTAGGGGCAATATGTGTCTTCATTCCATGTATATCTAAAAAAGGTCAAAGTATGAGAAAAGAGCCCATGGTCCCAGACCCAGCGCAGCTTGGCCGGTGGCCAGTGAGAGGGCTGCAGGCCTGCTGTGCCGTCTGAGATGAATACACACTTCTCAGAGGATGAAATTAAAGAAGCGAATAAATATATGAAAAAATGCTCCAGCCGGGCATGGTGGCGCATGCCTGTAATCCCAGCACTCGGGAGGCTGAGGCAGGAGGATTGTTGCGAGTTCGAGACCAGCCTGAGCTACAAAGTGAGCTCGAGGCCAGCCTGAACTGCATAGTGAGACCCTGTCTCAAAAAGACAAAAAAAAAAAAAAAATGCTCCACATCGCTAGACATCCGTGAAATGCAAATAAAAACAACACTGAAATACCATCTCACTCCAGAAAGAATGGCTATCATAAGGAAATCAACCAACAACAGATGTTGGAGAGGTTGTGGGGAAAAGAGACAACTTCTCCACTGCTGGTGGGAATGTAGACTGGTACAACGATTGTGGAGGTCAGTGTGGAGATTCCTCAAAAGAGTAGGACTAGAAATCCCTTTCAAGCCGGCTATCCCCCTACTGGGAATTTCCCAGAGGAACTGAAAACATTCTATCATAGTGATATATGTGTACCTATTTTTATACCTGCACAATTTGTGATAGCAAAGTCTTGGAAACAACCAAGATGTCCCTCACATGAGGAATGGTTGAAAAAGATGTGGTATTTCTATATAATGGAGTATTACTCAGCTATTAAGAATGATAAGTTTGAAGCATTTATACTGAAGTGGATGCCACTTGAACATATACTCATAAGTGAAATAAACCAGACACACATGTGTAAATATCGTATAGTCTCCCTAGTAT
>PVKA01023661.1:0-15403 GCA_004027165.1 Ctenomys sociabilis | reverse complement strand
AGGAAACGTACAACAACTAAAATCAATTGAGTCAGATAAGGCAAAGTGAATGGCATAAGCTGCAGGATACTAATCAGCTTTTCTTCTGGATGGTAAGCAACCTAAGTTCACAAGCAAAGTTGGAGAAACAGAAGAGCCACGAGGCCAGCCAACATTTTGGCCCTAGCCTTTTAAGGTCAGCAGAGACTCAGGACATAGGAGAACCTGTTCTGCAACATCATGAAACTCAGTTGAGCTCCTAATTTTCTGAACAAGGTGATTATGGAGCCACAGAGGAAAGAGATTGAAGTTCTATAGTGTGCCGGGGGAGATTCACATGAAGAGAAAACTTTCTCTCAAGCTCTCACAGAGAGCAAACTGGTCAAGCATTGGCCGTGACTTATCCGCATGGATGACACTGACAAAGGATCTACAGAATAAGGTACAGGACTACAAGATAAACCCTGAGGGGACTTCACTGACCTCATAAAAAACATAAAGTACATGTGTTGGTATATAAGTCTTGCTCTATCTAGGTCTTAACCATCCAGCAGAAAACTATAAACATGAGTATACATCGCCGGGCCTTAATATTAGCTGAGCTGTAAATGGCTATGGTTGACAACATCTTCGGATAACTCACTATTATAGCAGAATGCTGGACTGTGTTGGATTGTGTCATCGAGTTCAAGCACCTAAGTTAGTTGAATGACAATGGAGTGCCCATCTCTGACAGGTGTAGACAAAGGAAGGGGTATAAAAAGGAAGAATCATGATGTGTGTGTATGGACAGTACAGTGGGGATAGATAATGCTGTGCTTCTACATAATCCTATGAAAGGCAAGATTTGCACTAATGATGGTTGGACAGGATATTATGTCGGGTTTTAGTGTTATGGATAACCACTAGGAAAATAACAAGGTAGAAAGTATTAATTATTGAATCTTTGATGTAATTCATGTATAAAAAATAAGATACACAAACAGCTACACTTTCTTTACTGATAAGAGTCATATGCTATAATAATGTCTGTAAGTATAATATCATGTATGCACCTTCTATGATACCAAAACATTATGAAAACAGTTTGCAATGTATTAATTTATCAAATCCATCTTGTCAAAGTATCTTAAAACTGTCTCATTGATATTTGTACTTCAATAAAACAAAAATTAAAAATAAATAAATTTTTAATTACATTCTCAATTTCATTGACTGATATCAGGTTATTTACAATTTTTAAACCATCTTAGTTCAGTTTTGGCAATTGGATAGTGTCTAACAATCTGTCCACTCTGTATTTTCTGTCTTACTAGAATATAGTTTGTCATAGTAAATATTGGTGATCTGGATTTCTGTGAGGTCTGTTGTGAATTCCCCTGTTGTCATTCCTAATTACTTGAATTTGTATTTTTTTTTCTTACCCTTTTTTGATGAAGTTGGCTAAAGGTTTATCAGTTTTGTTTATTCTGTCAAAGAGCCAACTTTTTATTTATTTATTTATTTTGGATAGAGTCTCACTATATAGTTTGGACTCATAGTAATCCAATTCCTATCTCAGCCTCCCCAGTACTGAGATTACAGTTTTGTGCCACCACTCCTGATTTCAGGATCAGCATTCCAGGGCCAGCATGGCATGTGGTACTGGGAATCAAACTTGGGTCCTTACATTTTCCAGGCAGTTGCTTATGTGGTTGAACTATCTCCCTAGCCTAAAACCAACTTTTTGATTCATTCATTCTTTGCATTCTCTTTCTTGTTTTCTAGATCTGGTACTCTGTCTTAGGTTTCATTAAGTCTCATGTGTACACTTTCAACGGAGTTTCTAATCTCTTACATTCCTGTTTGGATCTGTTTCATTGACTCTATTTCTTCTCTGTGTTTGGCATTCATGGTTTCCATCATTTCCCTTAGCTCCTCTGTTTATTTATGTCTGCTTTAAAGTTCTCTATTTTGATGCTCTTTGTTTGCCCCTAGAGATTGTTTTTTCAGTGGCCTCTTCCATTATTTTTTTTCACTTGTGCTGCTATCATTTCAGGGAAGTCTTTTTGCTGGCTTCTGGTTTCTTCTATCTTATTTTTTTTTCAGAACCAGGGATTGAACTCAAGCCCTTGTGCTTGCTGAGGAAATGCTTATTCCACTGAGCCATCTCCCCGGCCCCTCTTCTATCTCTTTGTGTTCTGAAGTTGTCATGGGTGGGCAGGGCACTAGGTACTGCATTTTGCTTCTTCATCTCTCATTTTCTATTTTGTATTTTATTTTGTTTTCTCTGTTGATTCTTGTAGACTTTTTTATGCCAGATAGCCTTATCACTAAGGTATTGAGGCTTTCTTAGGAGGTGTCTGTTCTTCCAGATGTCTTATAAATGTAGGTTTTCCATGGTCTTTATCTCTATCCCAAGAACCTACCATCCTAATATACTAAATATCAGGAGTTGCTATCAACTTGACTTTGGACCCATTCCTTTGGTAGTAAACTATGGTGTACTTATGTCCCCTTACACTCACAGTGTTGTTGTGCAAGGGGGAAAAATTGGTTATAACATATATAACATACAAATTAAAGTACTTTTAGTTGGAAATATCTATGGACTCAAGTACTCCCTGCCTACTGAAAAACTGTGATAACTACTAACCTGATTTTTATAATGATAAGGTCTAAATTAATATAATATAATCCAACTTATACCAGGAACTTGTATACAATGATTTCCCAACTAATGGAGTGACTTTTTGCTGCTGTGGTGAGGGTCAGCAGGACATGGGGTAGGATGGAGAGATGAATGAGGCTAAATATACTAGGAATAAGGTTGGAGGGCGCAGGATGATAACCAAGTTTTTGGGTAATTATAGGACCAGGAGGGAAGAATTAGAAGAGAAGGCTTAGGTGTTTTGAAATGAAAAAGAGAAAGATAGTGCTTACTCACATGAAAGTATCATAAATTCAAGCAAGATAGTTGACGAAAGAGAGCAAGAAGATGAGTAGAATAAAAAAGGGTAGAGATCTCTTATTGGTTTGTATTAATAATGTTGCATGGGATATTCCCATGCCTCTAGTCTAGCCAGTCCATCATGTACACCTTAGCCCTAATACTATTGTGTCATTGCTGTTCCTCTGGGTCTCTGGGCCCTGAGTCCCACTAGTGGAGGGAAAGAGGGGTGGTTCGCAGACCTTTCTCCCCGGCTATGTGGTCCTAGGGCAGCGGAGGAATGGAAGAACTGAACTCAGACTCCTCTTACCAGTGCACAGTCTCAGTGCAATCTTTTGCAACAAAATGACAGCATCTAAACAGTCAAAAAAATTATATCAAATTACTGTCTCATACAAAACTATGTGAATTTATGTGAACTAACATTCCTAAACTTACTGTATAGAAATTGCCAGGAGATACTTAAAAATGAGAAATGAGAGTTTTTCCCTCAAACTCTGATTAAGGATGATAGAGGGTGGACCAAACAATCATTTTAATAAATTTCCAAGGGATTGTAATGTGGATGTTCCACATATAAAAGTAAGCACTTGGACTAATTATCCTCTAGCAAATTTTTTAAAATGCATAGATGGGTATTTACTATTAGAAGACTAATTTTACTTAACTGCAAACTTTCAAGATCAGTTTATTTTTATTTATTTATTTTTTTTTTTACAGAACCAGGGATTGAAATCAGGCCCTTGAACTTGCCAGGAAAGCACTTATTCCACTAAGCTATCTCCCCAGTCCCATGATCATTTTAAAATTAACCTTTCAAATTATGACTCTCAAAAGGCCATAAAAGGAAAAGATAAAAACACTTATAATCAAGTTACACAATGTTGGTTTTCATATAAAGTTGTGCACTTCAACCTGCAAAACCATTTAACTCAATAAGCTACTGAATTTCTCTTTAATACACCAATACTGCTACAAAGTGTTATGAGAAAACTTTCCGATTTAAGGAGTATAATGGTAGCAAGAATATACTGTGAAGATATTTTAACAAAATCTGACTTCTTTAGCTAAATTCTCAAATGTTTTTTATTAATTCATGTTTCCTGTACATAGTGGTTACATTCAACATTAGGGATTTGTACATGTATATAACATATCTTAATTTTTTTGTTCCCTTCTTCCCTCCCTCCAACTCCTCTTCCCTATTTACAAGTTATATTTCTAATTTTTCCTTCAATTCTTTTTTTTAATCCCTCTTCCCTTCCTTCCCTCTACATTTTGCCAACTCTTGTTCTCACCATTTGAACAAGTTATTCCTACACCGTAGTATCTATTGTGTATTTTGCTCTCTAATCAGTTTTAAGATACATGTGAATGTGGAATTTATGAATAAGCCTTACCATTGGCTAAGGCTATGGGGATGGGGGGTATCCCTGAGAATAGTAACTACCAAGCTTGTGACTACAAACTTGAATTTATTATGTTGTGAGATTTTTTTTTTTTCTGTTAGATCAGACTCCTAGTGATTCTCCTTTTTACAGCCTCCAAGTGCTGGGATTACAGGCACTGTGCACAGCACCATGCCCAGTCTCAATCACTTTCTCAACTCGTGGGGGGGGGGGGGCAAGCCTGGGGATCAAACTGGTCCCTGCTCCTGCTTGCAGACACTTTAATCCATTGAGCTATTTGAGATTTTTCTTTATGAGCAATTTGACAACTACTAGAAAATATTAAATGAAATTTTGGTGACTCCATTTAGTACTTATATTTTGAATGATGATGTTGGATTTATCACAGATTTTGAATGATGAGGTTAAATTTATCACAGATGACTATCCATCAAAAATCAGTAAATCCCTACACTGAAGGCACTATTTGTAAAAACAATAGCATTTCTGCTTTTAGTCTGATGATTTTCTTTAACACACTGAAACAGTGTTACAAGTAGAAAAAAATCCTAGTTGTGTGTACTGTTAAATATACCATTAACTAATATATAAGAACTTTAAACTTTCCACTCAATTACATGAGTTGTTAAATGATTTGTATAGTCCTACTAATACCAGGCACTGAGAAGAAATATACAGATATATTTGAAATGATATACAGATATATATTGCAATGATATATTACGAAGGTTTATATTTATTTTGTATCTGTTGGAATTTGTTTAGCAGGTTATAGTGTTGATTCCCAGAACTTCTTACCCTTGCTTGGGGGTATTAACTATAAATTCCTGCCTTCAGGCTCCATTGTAGCACTAATGCCTCAGATACACAAGACTAGACAAAAAGCAAGAGAAAGAAACAATGCATTCATCTTTTCTAATAGTGTTTCCTATTTACTGTTGTCCTATTCTTTAGACTGTGGTAGTCTTCCTGATTAAGAGTACTTGCCTTGAACTTTGGATTACTGCAGATATCTTGCTTGCCTGCCTTTTGACCTGTGGTTTTCTGCCTCTAAAAACCCGCTGCCTCGTGGTCTACATTGCTGACCCTTGGCCCATTTGTCTTGTCTGTTCACCTATTCCTTCAGCCACCCTTAGCACACATGGTGCAGTCTCCCCACCCCAGCAAATTTCTCAGACCAGTTGGCCCTCCAGCGATGTGAATCCAACTGCTCTTAGTTCTTAATGTTCACCTGATTAGAAAATATGAGTTTAAAATTTTAAATAATTTGATGAAATGAAGCTCTGTGTATATTTGAATGAATTAAAATTAAAAGTCAGTTTTAAAAATTAAACCTGGAACAATCTTTTAGAATACAACACATGGTGGGGAAGATTAAATGCAGTATTACAATTAATATGCATCAATCCACAACTATTTGAGTGCCTACTATGGGCAAGGCTCTGTACTTGAAAGGAAAGGCTCTCTAGCTACTTAAATGTTTACTTTCTAATGTATAAACAACATAGCAGAGGAAATTCCCTGGGGTACTTGCTCAGGAAAAAATCCACAAAGAAATTAGGGAGGAAGGGGGAGTTTAAAAATCCTTTCTGCTAATACCATTGGGCCAACAGTCAGCATTTTAAATTATGGATCTTAACCTGCTTCTGGCAGAACTGGTTGATCACATATTCGAACAAGTCTTGGAAAACCAGTTTACTGTTTTAGATATCCAGAGAGAGGTGACTTTGAGCTTTGTCACGTGTGATTCCCAAGAATCCAGTTCCTCATTCCAATCCACTCCGTGTTTATGAAAGTGCACTCGCTGGAACAGTAGAAAGAAAAAAAAATCACTGCAAATAATCATTCAGTTCTGATAAGCTGACATGGAGAATAAAGTTGATGGTTTTATATATTATTAAGATAACTTGGTTAAGGGTTATATGTGTGTGTACAGTTGGAGGAGGGACAGGCAAAGGAACTGTAGATAACTAAAGCGAAAAGGAGCTGATGCATTCAGAGCTTATGTTGCTAAAGGTGAGATCAGTTACCTGCCTGCAACTGAAATTTCAAACTTCTGTTTAGTAGGGACGTGAGTGGACAATGGTGGCTGATAGCTGGAAATATTAGCAGACCTCTTAAGTTTTATGCTCAACTAAATGAACAATGAACCGGGAGAATAAGTCTAGCTTTTTTTTGCTCCTTGTAGTTTTTACCTTTCTACCTAGAAGTGTATCATCATTTTTAACGAATGCCTATGTGACTGTGATATACTACAATGAAACTAACAACTACACTAAAACAGAGACTTGTGAATGCGGTATTTATGGATTGGCCTCACCAGTGGCTAATGCTATGGGGGTAGTGAGCATCCCTAAGAGCAATAACTACCAAGCTTGTGAGGACAACACTGAGTTTACTAATACTCAGAAGCCTTGGATTGCGCTGATAGAACGAGGTAATTGTACATTTTCAGAAAAAATCCAAACAGCAGGTAGAAGAAATGCAGATGCTGTTGTGATTTACAATGCTCCAGAGAATGGCAACCAGATGATACAAATGGCAAATTTTGGTAAGTCATAAGGGATTCCCTCTTTGTTTATGTTAAAATGATATTTCCACCTAGAATTAGTTTTGGATCCGGTAATGAATTTATGAAACAAATTTACTCTATGTTTTCTTGCCTGGCACCACTTTGGATTACTTTATTATTGCACAGAATTCTTGACTAATTTGCCCTAAAATGATAGTAGTTCATCCTATTTAAAGTGATTCCTATTTACTTTCACATTTTCTTAGCTTTATGTAACTCTTTTCTAATAAGCTGAGCTTTTATCTCTAAATATTAAAAAGTATTAATTTCAATATTTTTATTTGTACTTTTCAGTTTGACTCATTTTCTCCTACAAAAGAATTATATATATTTAACTATGTGAAACATGCAACACTGACCCATTGTGTTAAACAATAGCATATTGTGTGTAAGATATTGTGGAAATGAGAATTTCTTTCTCCATTATGTATGTAAGATTTTAATCTTTTTGAGGGATTAATACAAAACTATTCTGTAAGATGTCTTACTCATTTAAAAGCATGGCAGAAATAGAGTGACATTGTAATTCACATCAATATAAAAATTTTACTTAGAGATATTTACTAACTTCAAAAATTATTTTAAAAATATTTTATCTTAAAAATTGTCATATTGACAGTTATAGAAAATATATAGAAGAATACAAAAATAAGGGGCTGGGGTGTGACTCAGTGTTAGAGTGCTTGCCTGCCATGTGTGAGGCCCTGGTTGGTTCTCTAGCAGGGCAAAAACTCCAAAACAAAGCAAAAATACAAAAATTATTACCTTAACAAGTATGGTACAAATTCAGTGATCAATCTCATGGCTGAAGTTTGAAACCACCATATACTGTTCAAGGTATTATGAGAACCAAAGGAGATTATTTAAGAAAAAAATTATCTTACTAATATCCACAGTAGTAGCTAAAGGTCTTTAACTTTATAATACCAAATAGTTTTCCTGTATTTACACCTGATTTGAGATCAGTTTTATACACAGGAAACCTATAACCTGTTGTAAATTCTGTTATAAATAATATAAATTTGTATTGTGTTATAGGTAATACAAACTTGATTTTCTCCTTTTCATGATTCTGAAGTCTGCTAAACTTTCCTACAGGCCAGATTTGTTGGTGATAAACCAGTTATCAAAATATTGTATTAATTTATTATCAGCTCTTGCCTTGTTCACAATTATTCTGTTTATGTAAGCTTGGGGTGAAAAAAAGACATCTCCATTTGTAACCTGTTGTAGAATTTTAGAAACCTGAAAATGGGATGACAGTCACTTAGTGGATAGATATGGGGAAGCAGGGAGAAAATGGTCAAATGGGACGGGGAACAAGGCATAGGGAAGAAGCAGGGAAGCAAAGGAAAAGAAAAGGAAAAATTGTAAACAAAGCATTTATACATAAAGAGGGGAAGAAGGGTTGAAGGGAAGAGAGGGGACTGGGGAAAAAAGAAGAATCAAGATATATCTTGTACAGGTACAGCTTCCTTATGATAAATGTGATCATTATGTATATTGAAATTATACCAAAAAGTTAATTTTTTTAGGTATTTACTAATGACTTAAGTGAATAGAATCACCTAATTTGTAAGGGAATTTATTTCTGAGGGTTATTTATTTTATATTATAGGAAGTAATACCACTTTCCAAGTAAATAGATTTTTAAATCAGTAAAAAAGAGATTTCTGAACCAAGTTTTCTTGGTGGATAAGTACAGATGTATTTTTTTACCCCACCCTTACACAAAGACAATAATTGTGAACAAGGCAAGAGCTGACAATAAATTAATACAATATTTTGATAACTGGTTTATCACCAACAAATCTGGCCTGTAAGAAAGTTAAGCAGACTTCAGAATCATGAAAAAGAGAAAATCAAGTTTGTATTATCTATAACAGAATGCTTGGAACACTCCTATTTGTATACATCCAGTATGGCAGTTTAGCACTAAGGTTTGAAAAATAAGCTGCTTTATCTCCAGATATTGAAAAACCAGGTGTGGCCATTCAGCAGTACAAAATTACTGTAAATGTACCAAGACTCTGCTTGCTACCTTTTCTAGCAAATTCTGGACTTTGTCAGAGCTCAGGCATTCACATTTGCTTTCTTTTAAGCTAAATACATTTCATAAGCATTCCCTGAATACCCCCATAATTTTACAAGTGACTTCTTTTTGTAGAAAGGAAATGATGCAGGTTTTTCTGAAGAAAATTGGGAATTACAGTCATTCTCAGGAAACTACTTCTTTTATATTTAAGCTTAGAGATCATCAGTGCTCTAGAGTTCCTTTTGTATGCACAATCATGTTCTGCTTATTTACTCTCCAGCAATTTGCAAAGTACAAGCAGTACCAAACTAAACTGTAGTCCTACTTTCAAAACTTGTTATACAATCTGTAGGACTGACCAGCAATTAGAGAAACAGAGGTTCCCAACCACTCTTTTAAAATATTTACCGACGTTCACTTATAGTAAATCTCTCCCAAAGGTATGTGTACCTTTGAACCTTTGACTATGTGGCTCTGAACGGGAGTTTTTCTCAACTTTTATTTTCTATTATTACTGGTTTATAGTACATAATTACTCATGGGTAGTTGGTAAAAGAAATTTTAGAAGGAGAAGTTAGAGTTCTCTCTCTCTCTCTTTCTCTTTCTCTCTCTCTACATATATATATATATAATGTAAGCAGAGACATGTGGCCAAACCATTTTTTAAAGTTACATCATTACCTGCTTCAAAATACGTAAACCAAACTGGATGTACTACCATGTGCCTGTAATCTAAAGTACTCATGAGGCTAGGCTTGGCTGTGTTATGTGTATGTTATGAGGCCCCATCTCATGATGGATGAAGGGAAAGAGAGGGGTTAGGAGAGGGGAGGGCAAAGGAGGGGATGGGAGGTGAAGAAAGTATATTGAAAAAGATAGCTTAATGACAGAGTGGAGGAGGGAGAGATAAGGAAATGTTACTCAATAGATTCTAAACTATAGTTAGATATCAACAAGAATTTGTACTATGGTATATTGCCAAATAAGATAACTGTAGATGATTATAAGAGTCTATAAGACTGGGTATGATCCCACACACATATAAGCCTAGCTCTTGGGAGGCTGTAAACAGGCAGATCACTATGAGTCTGATCTACTAGTGAGACCCTGAACACCCAGTAGACCCTCCCCTAAAACAAAAAAATAAAATAAAGATTCTATATTTTTTAGGTAGCTGCAAGAAAGAATTTTAAAGGTTTCAAAATTCAGAAATGATAAATGTTTGAAAAGATAGATGTTTACCCTAATTTAAAAATTACATCATGCATGCATGAATCAGAACATCACATGGTACTCCATTACTATGTGCAATTTTTATCATTTTATGTATCAGTTAAAATTTAATTTGAATTAAATGAATGAATTTTTTCAAGGGATGTTATAATGATAGCAAGTATAATAGTTAAAATTATTGGCATTTATTATATACTAAACCCTGTTCTAGGGTCATTAATTTAAAAATTATTGGCATTTATTATATACCAAGCCCTGTTCTAGGGCCATTAATTTATTTAATAAATATTGTAAATGTTCTCAATCCCAAGAATTAAAATTATAACTTTAACATTATCCATTTGCTAGAACTATAAATTATTATGTCTTGGATTTCTCCCTTTCCAGAAATTTCCATTAGATAAAAGCCATTGTCTGATGCATCTGGCAAATATAATAAAGCAAGCATGGATATGATGAACCTCTAAATTGTAACAGACTATTATCTTATAATAAATAATCCCTATTTGTGTTTCTTATTTCTGTGTTTTCCTTTGACACAAAAGATGCAGGCAACAATTAAATCCTATAAAAACTCATGGCTTCACCTTCCATCACCTCATCTTTTATCACCCCTAAAAGCTACCTTGTCAGAAAACTCCAGCATCTTCATTCTTTCAGTCCCATATTCCCATGCAAGGCCTTTTAAGCCCTTCCAAGATGTAATGTCTTTACTTCTTACTAGTGTCAGTGACCAACAACTAAAGACCAGTAACAACAGCCCTATACTTTTAAAAGTTGAGTTTATTACTTGTTGCAACTTATTACTTGTGGCATCAAAGGAAGAACACACACCATGGGAAACTGTAGGCCAGCTCAGTTATATTGGGCTTGCTTTAGGTGACTTGGGGAAGGGTATAAAGAAGCAATCTGTTGACCAACCATCTTACTTGCCTCAAGATTTAGGGGTTTCCAGGGAACTGAACTTTCAATTCTAAAACCTGGAAATTCTGGTTAAACACAAGTCAGCAACCCTAGCTGGCTTTCCTTTAAATTTGGATGTTGTCAAGAAAGAAGGGCAATTCTGTAATTGCTTCCAAATGATTTTTAAAAAATAAATAGTGCAGACTTGCCTGAGGCTAAGGGTGTAATTATCAAAAAAGCCATAGTAACTTACTAGCAAAAATAAGTGACTATTTGATCATTTTTATGGCTTAGATATTATTTATATTTTGTCTGCATTCAAACATAATTAAATAGTGTTTTGTTCCTGTCGTGACCTATGATGGTAGCAGAATGACCTTCTCTAATACCAATGTTTGTGAAATGGTTTACATTCATCAAAAACATCACCAGGTAGTGCCAGGTGAGTCCTGAATGTTAGGGATTACTTGTTTCTCAGTGACAATCGACTTGTGTACTTCCTTACTAGTATGCAAATACATTCTCTCTCCTGACATCTTTGTACATCTCTGTGCTTCTGCATCCCCCCTAAACTGCCTTCAACAGCCCCAATAAGCCAAGAGGATGCTTCTGTATCCCTTGCTTCTTACAATTTCATGATGTATATACAGAATGTCCTTACTCATGCACTCAGTCTATTTACAGCTTCCCTACTTGCAGTATTCTTTCTCTCAAGGGGATAACTTCACTCTGAGGAGAGCTGCTGCTGAGAAAGAATAATGTGGGTAATACTTGGAGGTAAACTCTTAATTCAGGGCTTTCCAATTTATTGTGTGTTTTGACTTGGCATTTCAATTGAGTTAAAAATAGAAGGATATGCTTACTACGCTCTTAAGTATACAACTTCTTAAGTGTTTTCCTAATGCTACAGAGACTGCTATGCAGTTTTATCCCAATGTGCAAGAAAATTCAGGACTCCTGAGCTTTCCGTGCAGAAATTTAAGTATTTGCCTGCTGAAATGACAGTTTTGAAAGTTAAATATGCTACTTATAAAATGCTTTATGAAACATTTATGTTTGAATATAGTTTATGTCACCAAAGTAAGTAGTTTGGGGAAAACAAAATAGTTCTTACTTTTAATCTTTTTGATTGTGTCCAATGAAGTGGATTACAAGTTGGGTTTGCAGTGCTTCAGAATCTTTAACACTCACCAATATTAGGGGAACTAAGTACTTGGAAAGGAAAAGTTTAATTAGGGTGGCAAATGTACATGTTTATAAAACTATTTTTTCTGGAAATGAAATCTATTAAATAAATGAATTGCAAAGATAATAAAAATTTCCCAGTAAGACTTATACTCATATATACTTAAGGAATTATTGCTTATACTTGAAGAGTGTTAATATGCATTTGACTGCCTAATTGAATCGTATTAAATTTTAATAGTTTGTCCATTGATTTTCTCAAATTTTTGTTATAAATGATTATCCTTCTGTAGAAGGATTCTTCCCTTCTTTTCTTACACTAACTCTTCTTTTTTCAAAGATCTCATTCCAGTGTGTAGGACTGCAATAGTAGTTATAATGTACATCCTTGACTTGCTCCTAAATTTGTCAAAAATTGTTCAAATGAAATGTACTGATAGAAGTTTCTTAGAAGACAATCTGTCAAGTCTCAAGATGGAAGTAAAGCTTTTGAATCTTGTTATTCTTATTAGTTAGAGTATAAATATGGGTGATGTGTGTGTGTGTGTGTGTGTGTGTGTGTGTGTAGATAGGAATAAGTATGTTCACTGCTGTGGCATATGGCCTAAACAAGAGATCCAATAGTTTACAGTTAGCTCGAGTGAAAAAATTAAGTGGTGCACAACAACAATAGGGAAAATGGTCAATTTTTAATTTTTCAATTATAATTTTATTGTTTTACTGGATGAAATAATTGAAATTTTTCATTACTTTTACATATTACTTCAGTTTGTCAAATATTAAGGCATAAAATTCAAAAGCATCTAAAGTTATATGCAAACATATTTTTTATTAGAAACAAATTACCATAGAGAATAGGGAAGAGTAATACCTATAGACATTGACATCAAATAGGAAAATCATGGGCAAAATGCCCCAAATATACAAGCTAAGTATTTGACAATCACTTGGGCCAGAAGTTAAATAAAAATCCCAGTTATATTAAATGCTGAAGTGACTACAGGATGTGCCACCAAGTACATAGTAGACTGATCTACAAATAAACTCAGTTATGCTTGGAATCTATAAATTTCTATAAGTATTACAGGCTTTGTAGAACCTAGAATACAATACAGTAATGAGATTTTACCTCTGTTATACTTTTGTACAAGGACCTGAGTGTTCCAACCCTTCCATGCATATAGGCACATAGAAATATACTCCATAAAATGCATATATTTATAAAGAAATGAAAATATAGTGTCTCTGAGTACAGATTTGCAGAAAAAAATAAAATGAAACCCTTTTTTATTTTTTGCTCCTGGACTCGAACTCAGGGCCTTGCATTTGCCAGGCAGACACTGTGCAACTGGGCTACATCCTCAGCCCAAATAAGACCTTTAACGTATTTAGTTACTTCATTTTAAAATCATGGAATTAAAGAATATCTTCTAAGAATCTAAACATGTGCTTGTTGTTCATTAGCATGCTTTGCTTAACTACCCATCTTCAACTTGTAAAGTTTTATTAAGTACGTTATGATTTGCTGCTATGGTACTAATTTGCCCTGGAATTAATCATAAGCATTAAGAAAAGTGATATGCATGTGTGTGTGACACACAGAACACAAAACTGAACAAGATTATATTTATTTATTTATTTTAAGATTATATTTAGTAGGTTATTTCCTCATAAATGCTCTCTCTGCCTCACTGTGTCTCTGTGTTTCTGTCTCTGTCCCTGTCTGTCTGTCTCTGTCTCTGTCTCTCTGTCTCTGTTTCTATATCTCTGTCTGTCTCTGTCTCCTCTCTCTGTCTCTTTTTCTGTGTCTCTCTATCTGTGTCTGTGTCTGTCTGTCTCTATCTCTCTGTCTGTTTCTCTGTCTCTGTCTGTCTCTGTCTCCACTCTCTCTCTTCCCTTCTCTTCCTCTCTCTCTCTCTGTCTTTCTCTCTCTCCCCCCACTGTTGTTCATAAGTGCTTTTACCCTAGCTACCATTCTTTCATCATTCAGGTCTACCTTCTGTAGCCAGCAGGACATCAAGTAAATTATATCTATTTCCATGTAAACTTGCAAGTCCTTTATTGTATTTGTTTAGAAAATTAAGAGCTCAGGAGCTATTTTGGAAAGCAGCCCAGGGGCCTGTATTTTAATTGTAGCACCTGGAAATGATATACCTTATAGGGAGAGGGAATTTATAACGTGGTGATATTAGAACCTTTGACCAAACTGTGGAAAGATTTGGGGGAAAGATATTTCAGAGCATCCCACATCACGTCATGTTAGTGATACCCTGATCCACCCATGCGCACACCTGGTGACTTTGAGCACCTAAGTATTCAACAGTAAAGTAATGTCAAAGATATCTTAAATGTACCTCATATTCTTATCCAACTTTTAGTGGTACATGTTCTTGCGTGACATATCAAATGACTTCATTATGCAATGATGGTGATGTCATGTGGTCAAATAAACTAGTCTTAAGAAATAACCAATACACTTGCTTCGCAGTAGAAAGAACAAGCTATAGGGAAATGAAAAGTTTTGTTAAAATTCACTTGCCTCCTGTTTCTATTTTAAATGACTGTGTCTCAGTATCATCACTTATAATAATAGAAATTCTTATTCTTTCAGTATTGCACCTGTGAAATTTTTATTTTCCCACTTTGTGAAAGCAGTTTTTAAAAGCAATTACTCTGTTATCTATGTGCCAACCATTCTTCTACGTGCAATTATCTTAACTCCATGAACTAAATAATGTTAATGTCTGACTTTTATATATAAAGGATCCACAGCACAGAAAATTTGGTTAACTTCCACACAGTCATAATGCTAGTCAAGTTTCAAAGGTTTGAAGGTTTAAAATCCAATAATCTAGCCGGGCATGGTGGTGCATGCCTGTAATCCCAGCACTCGGGAGGCTGAGGCAGGAGGATTGTTGTGAGTTCGAGACCAGCCTGAGCTACAAAGTGAGCTTAAGGCCAGCCTGAACTGCATAGTGAGACCCTGTCTCAAAAAGACAAAAAATAAAATAAAATAAAATAAAATAAAATAAAATAAAATAAAAATAAAATCCAATAATCTGACTCCAGAGTCCATGCTTTTAATCAGTTCCAATGCTGGTGAATGTATATATATATATATATATATATATATATATATATATATATATATATATATA